>CM060900.1:193691478-193981478 GCA_030762935.1 Hymenopus coronatus | reverse complement strand
CGGCTTAAAATTTTGACATTAATTCTTAACACTTTGGTAAAAAACTTCTGTGGTCAGGGCATAGAAAAACCTCCTTAGGTTTCTTAGCTCTCCTGTTATCCTATTTTCAATTCCTATGGCAGCTTTTGGTTCCTGTTCTAACTGAAACGATAATCTTTGGAGCTGATAGTGGAAGTCCGGAGTGAGGAACGACATGTACTTTTTTCCTAATCTTCTGGTACCAGAGAAGATCCACTGAATAGATCGAGAGTATAGTAATGGGTTAGCAGCCTATATAAGTGACAAAATGCTTTATCAGTGATAGAGGAAATTATGACAGCACCCTTTTTTCATTATGTTTTCCGAATTCTAGGAACATATGTATTAGCTTATCATTTTCAGAAAATCAATTTGCAGCACCAATTAATAGGTGAATCCCACGTCTTAGATCTGATTAACAGGATTATTGTTGATTGCCGCTTCCTGCGAGACATCTTGTAACTATATGGGGCGTTAATTGCTAACGATTTCACCGTTTCTGAAAGAATAATTTGAATACACTTCATGCACTGAAACTTTTAAATATCCTTTGGGTAGCCGTAGTATTCTTTTGAATATGGATCATCTGATGTGTTGAATAGATTAGCATGAATCCTACTTTAAAGGTAAAGCTAAGGAATTGTTTTGTAAGAAGAACCTGCTGAATAATCTAATTAACGTTACTAAAATAAATTTACATGTTAAACGTGTCCGGTACTAATAACCTCAGCTACACAAAACTACAAATGCAAATCATCGCTTACTCATCTTACTTATTATACTGCAAAAAGTCTACCAAAAATGTTATCTATATAGTGAGGAGAGAAGAGTATTTTTTGTGCACTCTGTGTACAAATTTTATCTTCTCTAATGTTGTTTATGTTTGTTGGAGAAAGGAAGAAGAACAAATATCTCTGCAAGCTGACACATGCAATTCATAGGTAATCCAAGGTTTTGATCTTCAGTCACTTAAATGAAAGCACTAATTAAAGAAAATATGATTTTTTGGAATAATGATTTAATTTATTTTTCTTTGAAACCTTGCTTAATTCATTTAAAATACTTTTCTTCGCGCCTTTATTTTACAGATATTTTCCTATAAACCCAAGTAATCATCATCAAAGCAAGTTGCATCTTATGAAAGGTTTTGTTGAAAAGGTAATAAACTTGCTTGATAAAATATTATATAGTTTGTGATCTGTCCTTGGATGTTATTTGTTTGTGGTAAATGGCATTACAACACCAATAGGTTTTGATAAGAGTAGAAATGAAATTTTGTGCATGTCAGTGTACATTTGTGGTTACACACAAGTAAACATATTGCTATTGTATTACCAGCCCACTAATGTTGGTGTCTCTAGAGGGATCTGATCCTCTCGCACATATCAGTTGTGAAGGTAAACATAAGCTGGCTAATGTGTTGCAGCAAGTATATGTGTAATTAGCAGCCTAAGTAATGAGAGTGCTTTTACGTGAACCGCACTGAAAGCCTGGCTATCATATTACCTTTTTAAACTTAAAATGTACAGAATTTTAAACGCATTATAATAGTTGTAAAACGGATAATTCTATCAAGTAATCAACTGCCAGGAGTAGTAGCTTTTCAATCTTGTCTCTCTTGCTTCAGGAAAGCCAATTGATCACGTATGTTGCATTATCCTCCACCAAAAGTACTGGTGGGTCATAAGCCAGTTGTCCAAAATGCCGTTGGTGCTATAACAATAAAGAGATGAAAACACCAATTCATTATCAACACAGAAAAAAACAACAACATAGAGCCCAATAAAACTCAAAATATTCTCACAGTCGTTCCCATGCTTTTCTAAACGAACATTGAATACTTTTCACGATAACTTACAAAATTTGTCGCAAATCCTCCCATACTGTAGGTTTTCAAATATGACTGAACTTGTTCCTTAAGTGCGCAACACCAGGAATCTTGACGGAATAAACCTCATTTTTTGTATACCGTAGACTGCAAAATCCATGGGTGTGAAATCTGGGGATTTTGTAGGTCATTCAATACTACTCCGCATGGCATATCATTCATCAAAGTTTTCGTTTAGAAAGTCTGTCACTATAGCTCCATTATCAGAGTACTCCATCTTTTACGTATAAACGTTTCCCTAATGGCAGCAATTAGTGTACTGTTTTCCAGGAATAACAGCAATTCTGGAAGCACAAATTACAAAATTGAAAGTGCTGATAAAAAGAAATAAGGTCCGATTAGCCCATCTTTGCAGCCAGAACTTTCATTTTACCTCCACGATACATGCTGATCTGGCAATACCTCCCTGCCCATACACACAAACCAGATGAGTTTAACTCTGTTCCTAGAATCTCAGGAGAACAATTGAGTCTTTTCACTCTGCCATGCATTTTAAAAGTCACTTAATCGCTCCAAAAAATTATTTCGCAAACTTGATATCAGCTTCTTGCCGGATTCTGTAAAACTCACAGACATCCACACGCCTGTGCGGAATTTGTTTGTTTAGGCCTAGAAGTAAAGTAGGTCTAGATACTCTCAATTTCAGCGTCTTCTGAATCATTCGTAGGCTCTTCTTGCTATTCTGCACTCCTTGGACTCTTTCTTTGAGATTTAGTCGGCGATTCCACAAAATAATTTGCGACAGCTTTAAGAATCTGGCCCCCCATAGCCGAGTAGTTAGACCGCTTGCCTCTCACCAAGGTGGCCCGGTTCGATCCTAGGTGACCGTATATGGGATTTGTGGTAGACAAAGTAGCGGAAAGGCAGACGTTCTTCGGGTTCTCCGGGTTCTTCCGCCATCGCATTCCACCGGTGCTCTATTTTCATTCCGTGTCTCGTCAGTGTCCACCTGAGGTGCCACGTATAATAATAGTAGACGTTAAGCACCATAAAAAAAAGGATATATTCTGTACTAAAAGAGGAAGTTCCGCCATCCACAATCTTTTCAAATCTGAAATGTAATTTGCTAAAACCTTATCGAGATGGAAGTTGGATGTATGGAAAGCGTTCCACTAACAACTCAAAAATAAAAACTGTGATTATGGCCATGTTTACAAAATAAATACACGCAGTTTATAGTTAACTTTTCATTCATTCTTTTTCAGATAACAACAAACAATATAGCTACAAACTCCTGGTGTCAACTGTTTTATGGGTACTACACAATATTCTCGTTCACAACTGACTTACATCAAGGAGGGCTAAGAATTACTGGCGACAACAGCCTTTAGTCCACTCCTTAGATACTAGAGATGTTACTTTTCGAAAGTAAAATAAATACTCGGTAACAGTATTTCAGCAGCAGATATTTGGGATTTTATGAAGACCGGTATAAATCGTTCTGACTATTCACTTCATGGACCAGGCATTCAATATTAATCAATCCTATTCATGATCCCTGCCAATTGTAACCAATTACGGTAGGCCATCATTGATATGTTCTGGAAATGAGATTGTAGCATCTGATTCATAATTTAACATGACTTTTAACAGATATAAGGGAAGAAAGCGTTCTTAACCCTGCAGTGGTCGCGTGGCGTCTCGCGTTTACGTTTTCAGTGTTCATCATTGCCAAGAAACCTCAAACGAGACATTCAAAGTCTTTTTCCAGATGAACATGCTGTGCAAACTACAGAAGAGGACCGGTGCACAAAAAGACAGAGGTGCTGTGAATGTGGTCGTTCAAAGAACCGATATACAAAATATAAATGCCGCAGCTGTAACAAATCCTTGTGTTGAGAACATGCCCAGCAAGTATGCGATAATTGCTAATTGTACTGCTCAATGTATAAACTGCATTATGTATATTATGTTAAGAGTACACGAATAGAAACATTTGTTTTTCGATAAGGGATTTTCACACACAGTTTGTATTGAATGAGAAGTTGTTTCATGCAGCAAACACTTTTGTGGATTATATGTAGAGCTAAAAATCACAATAATAAAATATATATATACTTGTGAGAATGTAATCTTCTCTTTAATTTTATACAAAGTAGTACGTTTACACTCATAAATTTGAACTGACTGAGTTAAAAATACATAGACGACGCAGAAACGTATTGGCGTCTGTGAGACTCCGAGCGACCACTGCAGGGTTAAAGACTTAAAAACTTTATACGTCATGATATTGTTGTCCAACAAGCTGTAATAATATAAAGTATTATTAAATACTTGTCAATATTGTTTATCAAATGTTTCGTACATAAGTAGTTAAAACGAATAACACACAATGAGTTTGATGTTAGACAAGGAAGACCGCCAATATATTGTACTGAGACCACTATCGAAAATATTGAATTCACTCTTATAACTTATAATAATATAAGCCCACATTTTAGACCAACATATTTTAAAACATATTATGCACATTATATGGGCTAGCCGAAATGCTTTTACACTGTTTCAAAATTCTAGCTTTCATGGTTATTTGAATATTTTATTTTTATTTCGTAAATTCTCTATTGTAATAAAATGTCCTATACGGCGCAGCTTAAAATCATTCGCATCAACAGTTCAAGTTTTAGCATAAATTAGTCGGCAAAAATACAAAGTCTAACATTTTTATATAAATCCCTAATTATTGTAGATAGCAATGAATATCTATTCTCCAAAATTTTTGATTTGTCATGTAATAAACTTAAGCATTGTTTTGGAAAGTTATATGTCCATTTTCCTTAACTTACTTTGGAGATGCAGTATGATTTTTTGAAAAAATGACTACTTAAAAATTCCGCCTTTAGAGCATTTTGAAAACGGAAACCACTGGCAGAAGGTAGCGAAGAAAACAAGCTTTACAGTTGAGCATGCCCATTCTTATAAATGGGTCTGTCCATTTATTCCTTCATTTAAATGCGCCAGGGGACATCACTATATGCTTTCTTCATTTTTACAACCCGTGTCATTTTACTTGAGGAGATTTGATGCTTTAAATGTTCACATTTTAAAGATATATTATTTGCTGATTTATCATCTGCCAAATGCAGAATATAACAATTGCACTATCCCTGTTTCAAACTATGTCTATAGTAGTGGTGTACATTCAGAGGAAGCAACGGAAACACTACTTCAGTAACAACGTGTGGGGAAATGTCCCGTTGTCGAAGGCCAGCATACTAACAACATTGCTGTAAGATATCGGATATTCACGTTGGTTTATATAATATATTATGCCAGTATAACCAAATGGTTTATCTAAAATAACTATATAAATATACATACTTATTCCAAACTCTAAAAAGTAATGAGATACACGATTTATGCATCATCGTGAGCCAAGCTGATGCGATCCATTGAACTGACTAGCGTGAGAGAGATTTGCGCGCACAACTTTGAAGGCTACAGGCCAAGTGCTTGTTTTACTGCTCTAAACACAGCTAACTTAGAACGAGAGTTAATAGTGACAGTATAAGTATCCTATTGTATCAATAACAGTGCAGAGTTCATGCATTTGAGATATTTGGTGTTCAATAGCTAAGAAAAGACTGTCCCTTAACCACCTATGATTGTTTTTAGCAATAACTGCTGGGGGGGGGGGGGAACTAAATAGAAATTTCGCTTAGACCAGCTTAAAAATAAATAATTTTCTGCTTAATACAAAGGTAGGACAGAACAGGAAAGTAGTTAATAATGATGGGAATCGCGTATAGCAAGATATGTTTTTAAAAGCATTCCATGTAGTAAGGCATATGTGCTGAAACCGGCGTATGTGGAGAAGAAACATTACGAAGGGGGGATGGGCGAGCTAGGTATTGCGCCTTCCTCCGCGATAAGGATGAGATAGAGGGGGAATACACGTGTGTGTGTATGTGTGTAGCGATACAAAAAACGACAACACTCGAGTGCAGGAACGAACATGTCGAAACCTCTACCTCTCATACACGCTCGACAGTTGTATAAGAAGGCTTGTTACACGTGCGTAACTATATAAAATGAGGTCACAACTCGAGTGCAGGAATGACCATGCTTACCCCCTCCTCATATACTTATGGCAAAAGAAGAGGTTGGCTAGGCACACTTGCGCAGAGGTACAAATAATGAGGTCACCAGTCACATGAAAATCTCCCCAACATTCTACATCTGCACAAACTGATGAAATGGCCCTTTCCCTGTTCTGAGTGCACAGTTGACTGAGAGCGGTCATCATGAGTAGCAAGAACATTAGAAGCCCACTCGAAAGCGACACCGCCTACGGTGTAAACCACGCAGAGTAAGAGCAAATGAAGCTACATTGTGACGAAAAGCATGAGGAAACATGCAATGGTGATACACATTCCATCAGCTGCAAAGATGCATCTCATCCTATTCAAATAACCGCTTCTTTCTATTGTGGAGATAACAGCAACGTGTACCGCAAGCTAAAAGGGTAAGAAATTCATGCAAAATATCTTAATTTCCGCTTAGTTTACTTGTGATAAAAAAGAGAGGTAACAAAGAAAAGAAAAATTAGTAATTACAGAACGTTCGAAGGAGAAGTTGTGCCTCCATACCAGAACCGGGATCGTTCAATGCCAGATTCTAAGGGGACCATCAAGATCTTAGACGAGAAAGAAGGCATAGCTGAGGAAGAAATTTATGTGAAAAAAGAAAACAAGAAAGGAAAAAAAGAGTTCCATTGTGAAGAAAGAAGAACTTTATATACAAGGTGGTTCACCTGTTCATTATTATTTTTGGAGATAGGCAACACTTCATACTATGAAAGTAATAAGGTCGAAATTACCGAGCTTGTTGACCATTTTGGTAACCTCGCAAATCTAGTCTGCTCTTCATGGGAAAATAGATCTTAGCAGCAATAGTTACGCTTATTCCAAAAACATGTGCTTAGTAACTACTGTTACAGTACATGCAATATCAATAGGATCGCTGCCTCACGCTCTACAATGTAAATTATAATGAATGAAGGCTAAATGAACGGCTTAAGCTACAAAAAACCGGCCACGACAGTTATAAAGAGATTAGAAGTGGAGTGGGATACATTGTGATACTATACCTACAAGTTTTAACGAAGCGCGAGGCCGCAATGGTTGTAGCTCAACTGGTTAATTTCCTGTTCTCTCATCACCTCTAGTGTGTCAATGGTTCAAGTGCTACAGACTGCCTACACTTTTTCTTTCTTCTTTATGTAATAGCCATCGAGATGCAAAATTAGTTCAGTGTTGTCTCTCTAATAAGTTTAGAATGAATAACAAACGAAGTTCATTTTACGTGTTCTTCAGTCTTCGATCCTTAATTTTCTTTCTAACTATTTTGAAAAAGAAACTTCACTAAGTCTTTAAATAATCAATGAAATTTTCAAAACTTATAAAGTTAATGAAAACAATTTCAAAATACTAGAACCCGTAAAATGATATCGATTTTTCTTCGCAAGTAGATAATGTTCTCTACAAAATGCTGATAGCTGGAACCCTCGGTGGGTTAGCGAATACTACCGGAAGACACTTTAGGTGTAGACATACCCCATTAGATACAAATGCACGAAGTAAATACACAGTTATGTACATATTAGCACACGTGCACTGGCACAAGACACAAACATCAGTAGGTAATCAGTTATGCGAATACAGCATAACAATACACTTCAGCCATACTGCTTGCAAATAATCCAGGTCGTGAATTTGAAGGTCGAGTAAATTTCTGCTTGTGGGTATTACGCAATTTCAAGCGTGATGCAGTCTTGAAGATCACCTTACGGCAGCACTCTACCTTCATTTCCTCCAAAACCATTTCCCATTGCTGGAGCATGTACCATTACATGAAAGACTATGAATGTGGTTTCAGCATGATGATGCTCCACCACACCGTGCAAGATCGTCGTAAATTATCTTCACGGCACACATCCTCAAAGGTGGATAGGTAGGCGAGGACCTGTCTCGTGGCCTGCCAGATCTTCTGATCCTACGCCATTTGATTATTTCCAATGGTAGTAATTTAAAGCAGTGTAAAGCGAACGTCCGCATAGCTAAATTATCTTTAGCAAATAATCAGGGAGGCCTACAGGTCACTCACATTCCAGATGTTACTTACTACTTGTCATTGTAACATCGCAAACAACTCTGAATCAACGAAGAAAATCATCATTTCGAAAAATGCGCTACATGAAAAATGTTCATCACTAAGTTTCATGTCAGAAACATTTTATCTAGTGGATATTGAGAAGCTTGTTATGTTATGGGAATTAAAACTAATTTTCTTTATGAACTGAAAATATTGGTGAATACCTACGTATTTGGCATTCTTTGTGATTATCAGCCTAGGTATTTTTTGTGTTTTCGTTTCAGAGATACCCTGTAAATGGGTCTGGTTCTGTGGTATTATCTGAAATACCCTTATTAGTTGTAAAACATTGTAATAATGTCTGCATATTTAGAAGAAACTGAATGAATGTGCCTCAGAATGTTCACTTGCATGTGTTTTTCCGATAACAGGACTGAATAAGTTACAATAAACATAAATGAAGAGAGCAATAATGAAAGCAACAAATAAGCAAGTTAAAAAATGTTTCGATGTCTAATCTAGCTTTGTGCGAAATCAGGAAGAGAGAAGTCGAGGGGAAAATTATTAATATTTTGATAAGATTCGAACTCGAATAGAGCATCTAGGAACTTATGCTAACAACGCACCTTAATCAAATACTCTACTGTTTAACTATGACTTGAAGCGCCAAAGTCTAGAATCTTAATATGCAGAAATAGGTATCGAGAAAGATGTTTTCAGGGAAGACTGTAATCTGTGGGTTGCATAAAACCAGAGCATAATGGACAGGCGAACCACCATGTATAGAAAACAGTACTGATAAAAAAAAAAAAAAGGCTGCATATGTCTGTGTCTACAGGTCCGATAAGATGCCGCAGAAGAAGAGGAACATGTTTAAAGACCATTAACCAGAAGAATAAGATTGAATATGTTATAATAATCATCCTCGATCCAAATTCAGAGAAAAACTGGCGAAAGATGAAACATGATTAGTTTGTTTATGCTAGTTGATACCTTCATTACAGCCCACCATCCTTCGAATATAGGACTGCATTACGAACTACCATCTCTTTACAACATAGCAAGCGACGAAACATTCGTATGCATAACAAAAGAGGACTGGTTGATAATAGTTCAAAACATAGCAATAATGGAATTGTATCTGAAAGACCTCTGTACCTTCAGTGAGCTTATAATCCACGCATAAAATGTAATAGTGTATATGTATAAAGTTAACGAGATAGCATTTGTGAATACATGTCGAAACGAAAAAGCATAAATCTGGTTAGTGATGATCTAACAGGACTGAAGAGAATAGTACTCTATATTGAAAGACATTTATTTCAATTACATGATGTACATAGGTCAATGAATTCATACAAAGTGGGAGAAATGAGTGTCAGGAGAAGGGTTAGGGAGATGTATATTGAAATCAATAAACATATTAAACAATATAACAATGTCTCATTCATTCTTATTGACAGAAGAAAATGAAAACAGTACAGTCTCTATATTGTGTTATGAAAGACATGAGTAAGAGGTTCTTAAATGAACAATTTATCATGAGTAATCAAACAAAACAATGATATATGTGGAGGAAAGTTTGTTGATGCCTGAACCTCTAATTGGCTCTTAACACCACCAGTCACAGTCTCCTCAGGCTGATAAGAGAATTCGATAACAAATAGAGGTGCATATATATAAAAAAAAAAGATTTCTCTTTAAGAGAGGTAGCTTTCCTTACCATAATAAGACTGCTGAAACCAGAATTCCGATCATAGAGAGATGCAAGTCTAGAATTATCGAAATCTAAATTCATATTATGGTAAGGGTAACACTCACTGCTTAGATAAGACTTCAAGTTGGTAATATTACAATGATCAAAGAGAGCTCTATCCTTAGCAAGATAATTCAATCTATCAGCTTTTGTACCCACGCGGTTTCTTAAGCTTCGATGTCGTCGCAACGTTCCATGTGAATGCTTTCGTCTGCGGTACAGCAGGTTCAGTGTGAAGGTCCAGTTTCGAAAAGCAACGTGTAGCGGCTGATCTGACTTGACAAGTTTAAGTTTCTCCACCCTCTCAGCATCGGAAAGTTAAAGTACGGGCATTCTATGTTCAATCTTGGTTATTTTAATAATAGATATATTGTTGCCTATTATACAGTTATTAGAATTCTTAGATCTAATGAGGACGAATTCGAACTAACTATTCGGTATGAGTTTCTTATGATTGTCTGCGAAGCCCAGAAGCATCAAGAGAAGAACGATAGCCTTGTGTACTCCATTCGATGCATTCCCAGTGTCTACACCTTCTCCGGAATAGGTCCAGCCTACATTCTGTAACCGATTGGAGTCTAAAATGATGAGAGAAACATTATGCTCAAAATCGAAAAAATACCTGGAATTCTTATCCTGTCTACAGTAGTACCACTCATATTTATGCGAACCTCGTCAAACAGAAACGTCAAGGCATTGTTGGTTAGCTTTGATGATGAGGGTTAACCATTAGGTTTAGTAAGCGAACCGTCCATGTACAGATAACTTCTGCTAGAAAGTGTGGAGAAATTCTCAACCTGGCCTGGTACCTGAATTTCAGCGTTCACATCGTGAGCCGAGGTGTAGGAAAATGTTTTCTTCTTATTTGCTAATCTTATCATCAAAAGTTGGAACATCCGTAACATCCAAAACATCCATTACAGAACCTTGAAGCCTGGCTCCACGAGGAACTTCCGATTAGATGACGTTAGCGCTTTGCGCGTCAAACACTGGGTAGATCGCAATCTTGAGCGAATCTCTTTATTATAGTAATACCTTCTAAAACGTATTCCCCTTCGTCTTATATGTAGTCTCACAGAAATAGCCTCCTTTCTGTAGTCTAGTGTTTCGCCATTGTGGTCCATCATTCGAATGCTGACCTCATCAATGAGATTATTGTCAACGATTAGAAGATATATAAGGTTGTATGGTTCCTGAGAAATGTGTTAGCCTGGAGGAACCGACGGGGAAAATTCGCCAAGAGAATGACCACTCTTACCATTGATGAAGGAACCCGTTGCAAGGCTACATTCAATGCGTATAATGCTGACCTTAAAGATGTTTCATCAGCTCGTCGGTCTCTGACAGCACGGCAGCCACCTGCTTCCCGGTGAAACAGAGAAGAAAACCTATCGATCTCTCTTGAGTAAGGTCAATAGCATAAGGACACTGAATCTCTGCTTTTATGGTGTAATTATTGAGACTTATAAAAAATGTATCATCAACATTGAGTCTAGCCTTGAGGAAATTGCGTATATCATCTATTTCATAAGTAGCAGGTGGAATCAAATTAGTTTCAAGTCCTCCATCCCTAACGTAATGGAAAAGGTATTTGGTCTGATCAACGTTAGGCATTAAGTAACATGTCTAGAAATTCAATAAAGCAATCTCGTAAACAGCATTAGGATCTACATGAAGGGGGGGGGGGATTTAGATGGATAGGGAGACCAGAAGCAGATCCACCCGCAGTGACAGCGTAGCTCTTTTTGACCATGCAAACACATCTGTAACTGTTTTATAACAGATGCTGTAAACACAAGTGACCACAAATCACACAATTAGCATCTTGATATCTGTTTCCATTAAACAAGACCAAGATACATTAGTATAGAAACGCAATTTGTTCCTGGATTACGTGAACTATCCAAGTTAGTTATAATCCACTCTCAATGTTAAGGTCGAAAAGAGGTTTGTCGAGAATGTACACGCCTCTGACATTGGGAATGTGTAGCCGTCTACCATAAACTTGAATCTCAGTACCATATAAAACCTTCTCCAGGATATATAAAACACTCGTCCTAAGTTTTTTGGACGTAAACACAAGCCTTTTTCCTCTCTCTTCCTACGTTTCCCTCCAGCACGCCTAGACTCATTCCCGTTGCTAAGGTTTCCACATGATGGTTGTCTCGAGCCAATTCCTTTAGTTGTCTCTCAGCAGCACTCTTCCTATTCACAGAGGTGGCGATCTGAGCAGCACCACCCGCCAAGCAACCTGCATCACCCAATGCCACCAACAGAGGCAATAGAGGTAACAACCTACCCTAGCAGGTGGTGGCAGAACTCTTTTCTATATCGAGCGTCTCTTGCGTAAACCCACGCCTTCCCCTTCATGACTATGGTCACAAGTCTAGCAGCTAGATTCTCGCCAAAAGTAGTGTCAGCAGTATGTGCCCGACTCCGAGCTGTTTCTACAAGAACCTTGTCTGCGGAATGTCTTAACTTGTGTTCTGGAGCATAGGGTAAGCCAAATCGTGGTTGAAGTAGTAGCTGTCCAATTTATGAACAGGCAAATGCCCTTTCTATAATCGTTTATGGAGTTTCGTTCCAGAACCACTTTTAACCTGGCAGTTGAGCCTCAAATGGTAGAGAACTAATCAAAGAACTAAATATTCCAGAACCTCTCATGAATGACTTCCGAACACTAGGAAATAAAATGTGGAATATATAATTTATTTACAATCTTAGTCATGAGCTGCAAATAGTGAAACAAAAGTGTTTGCTACCTGTACAAGTTCTAGAATTCAACAGTGATACATGTCAAGGAAAACATGGATCTCTATTCCCAAGCGTATATACACACACACACACACACACACACACACACACACACAAACTTGAGTATAAGCTAACGAATAAAATAATTGCATTTCTAGACAACAGTATTCAGACATGAGCAGATTCTACGTGGCTAATCCCGGCTTATATGAGTCAATATTCAAACGTGTACCTCATAGCTTGACATATACCGATGAGGATCTGGATACATTTTCACATATTTTAAACAACTTCAATTCACTGGCACGGTTACAGCAGAAACGGTCCCGTGAGATCCAGCAGAAGTTTTAAACATAAAAACATAATACGTGACCCAACTGCCAGCAAGACCGGTTTGGGTCTTAAATGGAAGGAACACGTGCCGAATAGGAAGCTGGATTACGTGTACTGGTGTGCCCCTAGTGTTTTGATTAACAGGCCCAGATTACTTCTTGCAACAAGGGATGCAGGCAAACTGAATCATAACTCCGAAATCCAAAAATATTAACAGAGTTGAAGATACCTGAAACTATAGCATGACAAAGAGAAATATTGCTATTGAACTACATTCTCCAGCCAAAGGGAAATTCCTGCGCAGAAAAATAGTAAGTAAAGCTCTTAATGACTTATGACAAGTAGATCGTATTGAACTTATACCGTATGCAAAAGAATATAAAAATTATAAGTACATACTTATTACAGTAGATTTTTATTCTAAAATGGCCTATGGAGGGCATTGAAAGGTAAGATTGCAGTAGGTATTACTAAGGCAATGCAAGATATACTGTTGGATCTAGACTAGTCACCTAAATATATTCAACCCGATAATGGTAAAAAATTGTACAATCGGCATTTCAAAAATTAGATACGAAATTAATCACTAGACTGCTGCCACAGAACGACTAATAAGAACACTTAAAACTATGATGCATAGAGAGTTTTTGGCTAGAGGCTCTTATAAATGACTGGCCTCCTACCGAGAATCCTTAATGTTTACAACAATACGTATCATCCGACGATCCGCATGAACTCTCTCGTCGTGAGAAACAATGACCTGCTCTTGACAACATGTCATCATGATCGGACGAGGAAGGAGCATAGGAATGCAAGGAGGTTTAAATATGTCGACTGTGGGCGAATATCTAGATATAAGAGCTTACTCGAGAAAGGTTACAAACCGAATTGGAGTACTGTAGTCTTTCGTACTGCCAGCACAAGAAATGCAGTTCCATCCACTTATCATCTGCAGTACGGCGAAGTAAATTAAGTAAAAGGGAGCTTCTATGGACATAAGTTGTTACGAACCCGGTACCACAAGACATTTCTGGTCAAGAGGGTACTTCGACGCCACGGCAATAATTTACTTGTCAAAGGGCTAAGATTCCCCAGGTCTGAATGGATAGATGAGGATGCTGTAGTGTATAACCTGAAACGAAACACTTAAGTATAAAAAATAAATATAAAAAATGAGATAATATGTAAAAAAAAAAAAAAAAGGTTCTGGATTGTACATATTTACATAGGAGCTGTATTGTTTGCTCATAATAAAAAGAAACATAGTTTGCAATAATAGACTTGCTTTATTACATGTATTTTCTTTTCCCTATTCCCAATAAAGAAGATGCATATTTTATTTTATACAAAACAATTTTTTCCTAAACTGTTCCAAGTATAAAATTGAGTATCAAAGTAAAATAGTTATAAGATAGTGTTACAGCATGAATGTAGTTTTTGAACAGTTAAAATATTGCTCATCATTTCAGTAGCCAATAAGAGACCAGAATACCTAAATACCTGGATACGCTTCAAGTGCTGTTTACAAAATATCCATTTTAACCCGAAGACTAAAGCCATTGACTTTGATCCTAAAATACATACATGTTCTTGCAGTTGTATGAACATTTCCTGCGATTAATGAATATCACTTTCATTTTTGGTAAGCCCTTTTCTCCATAAAATAAGGACCCCCCGACTTTCTATAACGGCCAGCAATCCAAGTATGATATTTGCCAAAAATTAATTTCTGGATTAATCTACCCTGATCTAGAGGAAGTTGGTGCATCGATTTTAGATTATTTCATGTCTTGCCAACTCACCGAAGTCGGTAAATGCAGTAATATCTAGTAGACATACATACGTGATTCTGCTCTATTTCCTTAACAAGTGTGAGCATTCGAGTCAACAGAATATCAGAGGACTGCAAATGTATCCAATCATTCTTATAAACTCAAAAAGAGTTTATCAGCCGACACCTAAACATTTATGAGTTTATTGACGTTCTAAAGAACTACATAGTCAGGCTTATATTACTATGAGAAGCTGCAATTGCCAAAAGGGAACCGCTTAATGAATCATAAAAACGAGATATTTTGTAACATGTATTATTAAAATATAAGACAGGAACAATTCCTTTATTAGACTATTAAAAATGAGCAACACATCATTGCAAACATTTTAACGCAAAGTTAGATGATTTCAGTTTTGAACAAAAGTTTTAACCATGCAATCAAAATCAATGTTAATGATCCTAAATCTGTGTGAAATGGGAAGAGGAGTGACTCATATAGTTTATGCTCAACGTGATTGACCGATTTCAAAAGTTTTATGCTTCACACGAATGACTGAAGTCATTGCGTTCTAGCCGGATAACGAATACAGGTTCTGCAGTTATATTGTACTCAAATTGACAGCGCCGTGTTCTCATCCTAGCTATGGCATTGAGGTGCCAGGCCTATTATACCTATCACTGTGTATTTTTATAGTTATCCGTAGATAACCAAGTAAAAAACGCTTCAAGATTTTGATTAGTTGATCTAGTTGATTAGTTAATCTAATCACTCCCAGATTTTGAATTTGTGAGAGCTATACGACCTGTTTTCGAATCAACGTTCAGATAAATGAGCAAACTGTTGAATAGTAGAGGTTATGGATAGGTAGATCTCAAATTATTTTGGGATTACAACCCCAATGGCAACTTACAATGCTGTAAGTACTTTAAATCTTAGGATTCATAGTATAGCCAA
The DNA here is from genome assembly GCA_030762935.1 of Hymenopus coronatus. Classification (NCBI taxonomy): domain Eukaryota; kingdom Metazoa; phylum Arthropoda; class Insecta; order Mantodea; family Hymenopodidae; genus Hymenopus; species Hymenopus coronatus. The sequence goes on along the minus strand of CM060900.1, from coordinate 193,965,907 downwards.
CTATTGGTATTAATTTAATATTTTTTTTCACACAAGCCGTGTGTAGGACAGCAGTTGGATAGGTACAGTCAGACTGACAAATTCAATGCCATAGCAGGGATTTTAACCACGGCAGTTGAGAAATTCAATGCTATGCCTATATGTTGCCATGGTAGCCCAGTGGTAGAGCAACTGACTAGAGACCGGGAGGTCCGTGGTTCAAATCCTGGCATTGAATGTTTCAGTCTGGCTCTATCTATCCAACTCCTGTGCTACACACGCCTTGTCTGAAAAAAAAAATTAATAACAATAAAGGCTATATTTATTTCACGGTTATAATACAGGTCCTCTAATATAAAAACTCATCTAATTTCTAAAAGAATCGCTTGTCTTCGCCAGAAATATGTTCTTTATATATATATCCTTATGTGATATCTGTAAGTTTTGCAGTTTATGCCTAATTGCTGTGAAAATGTATTCTTGAGCTGATCTAATGCAATTACAACTGTGTTTTATATTTCAAGCAAATATTTTGACACTTTTTTTTAATATTTATTTCAGTTTGATGCACAATGCACATATCATAATTCCGAAACAAAATAAAACTGCAACACCTGAATAATTAGTGTAATAAAACTAGCAGAGGGCTTACATTTGAATACAGTTGCACATATTTTCCTTCTTATTCTTAAAATATATTGTTCGAAAGGGTTACAATAGATACCGCTTTCTATATCTCATAATACGCCTGTCAATTTCTGTCGTCAAAAAGCTACATAGCCGCAAATAATTTTACAATCTCAAACAAACTCTAGGAATTTGTGCTATGTATGAATGATATGAAACGAATGCTTCGTGTTGTGGAATGAGAGCTGCTGGGCAAGCTTCCTCTGGATACTCTTAATTTATCATGGCAATTGCATTATCGCCATATTCCTGCGCATCCCTATAATCGCCATTATTCACTTATCGTATTCTACCAAATTAACGTGCAGAATTTAAGTATGCACTACACTCCTGTCTTCTGTCTGCTTTGTCAACAAATCTAATGTCCTGACAAATTAGTGGAATTGAGCATAATTAATCGCCTGTTCAGCCACAGACAACATTAATTGTGTTCACCCGAAAAAGCGTCTTTAGCGAAACATGTGGTTTTGGGCTACACTAGCTTCAAGGTTTCCAACCGTCAATACTGTTCAAATTTATGCCAAAAACAATATTTATAAGCATGCTTTTGTTCCAATATAGTCTAAAATAAAAACTTCGACAGAAAACGGAGATAATCACTTCCAAGATACTGAATACAAATGTTTTTTGTTTGTTTGCTGCTTTTTTATCCTAATATAAGGGCTTATTCCAATGACAATACATTTTTTCACTATTTTAAGGCTTTAAATGTTGCGGAAAGCAGTTTGATATACCTGCATATGTTTGAAGCACAATGTTAGATTTCACACACTTTTCTAATATAGAACTGATCAAAACAAACTATTTCAATATACACCAAAGTGCAATATGCATTGACAATAACTGTTAACAATTGAATGGATAGAATTATTCTTTAATCTCTCATGTGAATATGATTGATATTGTTCTCTCTTATTTGCTCTAATTACTTGTTGTTCTTCTTCTCTTTATTTAAAGAGATTTAAGATGTCATTCCAGTTCTTTTTTTCCAAAGAATTTCGAATCGATCTTCGGCCTCTCATACTAAAATGGAGCTCTTTAATATTTGTGGTAGGAGGGATTCAAATCACCTTTCTTTGAGGGAGAATAATATTCTTTTCATTTCATACACTATGCTTTCATTGCTCTAAATAATGAAGGGAACTAAAGATGCAAAATACGAGAAATAAGCTAAGACTGTTCCAGATGGACTTTATAGCAATTATTTATTTATTTTAATTTTGAGAAGGTCTCCTTCTGTGGTAGGATACCACATAAACAAAGAATCTAAATTGGATATAATACCATCAGTATGAAAGTATGCCATTACAATAGCGCAATGTGATAGAAACCGCTGTGTACCCGCAATTCCAATAGGTAAAGAGTCATAAAACGTTTACACCAGAAATAGTTGTAAGTTCGCTTCCTAATCTTGCAAGCGTCAGAGAAAAGACTAACCTATACGCACACGGGCCTTTACTCTGGTAATGTTCTCAGTTGAGCTCATATTTTGTACCTCTAGAATGAAGCTAACTTATCAACAATTTCGGGTGAAGTTGTATATCAGAGAACATTAGTGGATCAACCATCCAACTCGAAATTTCTGATATCCTTGTAGAAAAATAAATAAAGAATATCTCATTTGCAGAGAATAAGACCTTAAACTTTGAGAGGGACCTCAAGAGAATAAATAATACACCTCAGAACTTTTGAACTGTTGAAAAGATTAAGAGACTCAGTACGTGTACTATGGTTTATGTGTGGTCAGAATAAGGACTTGCATATACATACCCTTACATATATATGGCTGCCATATGTACAAAAATTAAAATTATAGATCAAATCTCTAGCGGAAATTAGGAAGGAAGTAAATGCTCATAGACTTAATTAAGACCCATAAGGAATATGTTTTAAAAAGAAGATATGTTGCTACAATAGACCAGTTTACTCTAAATAGACTCCTACTTTGTCTTCGACATAAGGAGATCAAGATGATCATTAGATCAAGAATTTTCCAAGATGTTAACTTGTGTACTGTGCCTAATTTTCATAACAACAGGTATAAAGAAGAAGCAGAAAAATCTTTCTACACTATATCTCAGCAACTCAGTACTTAGGATTCCATGTCAGGCTGAAAATTTGCATGCGATAGCGAGCAGAAGCCATTTTCAAATCTATTACCAAAGATAATAGAGCGCATACTACTGAAGGGCTGTGATGAAGATGTGAATGGCACAACCATAGGCGGAACAACATATCTTGGAATGCCATTGACTATGGAAACCATGTAGTCCTCAATCCCATTGAATTGAAATTGAATGAAATCGGCTATTGCGTTTTAATTGGATTTACTCGGGTATATATTTTCTTATTTTAAACTCTGGAGACTTCAATTCTTCCTGAGATTCTTCTACAGAATGAGCTTATCCTTAATATCGGGTTTGAATTAATTCTCAACACATCAAACGATTGTAAAAGTTGAAATCAAGTTAATGATGCATTTATTAATGAAATGTTAATGGATTGAAATATGCCTATTATTCGATTTTTTGGTGTTGCAAAGGCTAAAATCCTTAAATTGTCAAGTCTGGCAATTTCTTACAATATGCTTTTTAATACGTGATGAATCATATTCAATATGTCTCAGTCTAGATCCTTCACAAGCAAAGTTGTAAGGACAGGAACACTTGAGAAGCCAGGTTTTAATAAAGAGGGGCCCAGACAGTAGGAGTAATTGCAACACCTATAACCTACTAAGAGCTCGATCCTTCTAATATTAGTAATTTGAAAATTTTATCAGCATTGAAAGTTACACATATTAACATTTTCCGGCATAACTGTGGACTGTGCTTGCAATCTTCGTCTTGTTTGTCCACTTCTTTCCTTTGAATCCATTTTCATCAAAACAGTGTGCGCACAAAGTCTGTATACCCCTGTATTAAATTCAAACTGACGTGAAATAAAAGTACAAATTTCCAATATTTATGTAATTAAAATGTTTCTTCTTACATCTTAGGACTCCAAAACATTGGTGTGTGTCCCCCCATTGTCTCTGCACAGCCGAATATGCCGCCATGTTCTCGTGTTCCTTATTCAATATCTATGAGTCGCTGTCTGGAAAGCAACTCGCACGGCATTTTGTAGTTCACCAGGTGTAGGTTGTAGCGTACCGCTGCTTCCGCTTTGATGTAACCCCATAGTACATTATCTGGGGTTGTTAGATCAGTGCTCCTTAGAGACCAGGTGAGATTGTCCGATACTCTACCCATCCAACGGTTTCCAAAGACTACGTTCAGACGTTGTCGAACAGCCACTGCGAAGTGAGCTGGCGCCCCATCATGTTGAAAGCAAACACTGTTTAAGATTCCCGAAGTTTGCAGCTGTGGGAGGAGCCAGTCTTCAATCATCTGGAGATAAGTGTTCTGATTAACGGGACCATCAAAAAGTTATGGGCCAAACAGATGAGTTTGTGTCATTCCGGTCCAGACCATGACATGTGGTTTGTTGCGCTCGATTTTTTTCGAAAAAAATTGGATTTTCTTTTCCCCAGAAATAAACATTGCGGTTATGGGAACTGCGATAAATCGCACATTCATCTGTGAACTTCACGTTTGCCTTCTCAGACATTCTTTGGAATTGTTGCAGCATCCGTCCACAAGCATTAACACGTGCCTCCAAATCATCATCTGATAATCATTCACATTCAATGGACGCCAACACTTCATTTTCAGATCCACTTTAATGTGTTTCCTCATGGTTGATTTCAGTACCCCTAACTCACAAGCACGTTTCCTTAAGGATGTAACCGGAGATTGTTGGATAGATTTTTCCACGTCAGCACAAACTCCAAGTCTGGTGGATGGTCTCCCACTTCTCGTCGCGTCGCGAACACTGCCCGTTAAAAAAGTTTTCTGTTCCTACGCTAACAATATCTTCTTTGTTGATGCTGCTTTCACAAACCATCCATGTCATTTTTCATTTATTTGCTATTAATTTGAAGCTCATGAACCCACACAGTGGACATTAAGCGTTCGTCAACTGTGTAATCGCTTGTACCAGACATTCTTTCTCAATATCTCGGCATCAAATAATTTGATTAATAAGATTTGTTGTCATAAGAGTGACAACAATCAAACAATCGAAGGCGTCAACAATGGATATCTGACAGGAAAATAACATGAATAAATACCAACCTCAAAAAAAAATTACTCACGAAATTTTAAATTTAGTACAGGGGTATACGGACTTTGTGCGCATATTATATGTATAAGCTGAACACGTTAAACATTCTGGTCTGAACCTTATTTCCACAGTTCTCTCCTCCTGACTGGGTGTCCTGAGAGTTTTATAAATCATGGTAGCTCCTGCACTGTTTGAGATAAATCACTGTTTTTTGTTCGTTGTTTTTTTATTTTTATTAATGAAGTTTAAACTAATATTTCGTTTTCACCATAACAAATACTATATCATTTTCTCTTTCATTAAACACTATTTTAGATGTCTTATCGGTCATTTTAAGGCTCTTTAAATATTGTAGCCTCCAGTAGTATTATAGTTCCAAATTTTAAATCCGCAGCAGATCTAATAATATGCACTAATAACTAAAAACCAGTGGGTATAGTAATATGCTTCAAAATTTACAAAGCGGGTCTCACACCGGGTGCTTCTGGCCGCGCCGTGACCGAGTGGTTAGACCTCTCGACTCTCACCTAGACGGCCGGGATTCGATCCCAAGCGACCGCATGTGAGATTTGTGGTGGACAAAACGGCGATGGGCGGGTTTTCTCCGGGTACTCCGGTTTCCCCCGCCATCGCATTCCACTGGTGCTCCACCATCATTCATGAATCATCAGTGTCACCGCCTGCGGTGCCATTAGTAGTTAAAGCGGGCATTAAACACTACCAAAAAGAAACGGGTGCTTCTACCTGCACCGTCATCATCCAGGCACCACCGATTATTTAACCTGGGCCTTCCCCATCCTAAACCACAGACGAGATAAGGCACCCGGCGGGTGTCCTCATACCCCACCAACTATTTCCGGCTGTAAAATAGAGACTGTTTAGGTGGAAGTGTGCAGCTTGACTCGAAATAAATGACTTGCAGTTTTCCCTTACTTCATATATCACTCGGAATTAGTGTAAACAATCCGTGAGAGTTGATAGATATAATTTATTTAGAAACTGCTGCTACTTTCACAGAATAAATAAACATGTAGGTTAGTATATAACAATAAGGTTAATGCATGAACCTAGAGAAATCAAAGTTTACACAAATGTATTCAAAGTTCCACAGTCATTATTAGGAGTATAACTCTCCGTTCTCAAACATAAACATTTTCCTTTAAGGCCGTCTCTATTTGGCATTGACTCTTCATTTGACAGAGGTTGATGTAGCTCTTCGCATAAAAATAGAGATTTAAGCATCATTTGATCTAACTGAACAGATTTGCTCGTGCCCCCGAAAAAAGAAATCAGCGGCGGAGGGTGTTCCCTAACTAGATATTAAGTTAACAATACTCTACACAGTTATCATGAACCATTTCTTTGTAAATATGTTACTTACAGTAGCGCTACTGGTATCTAACGAAAATTTCCCATATTGAATTAATATCAAATTAAATTTGTAAACGAATCAAAAATATCAATGGGGCTGAACCCTAAAAACCGCCTCTAAATACGACCCCGTAAATATACGCTTTTATTCTGCGGAAATTTGGGGGTAAATTGTACGCAAATAAAACACATTTTGATGATGCTCAGGTAATTATGCAATGTAAGAGTTTTTGTGAAATAGACACAAACTATATACCTTCACTTATTCCTTGTCTTTAGTTCTGCAAGTCTCTTCTCATGCATGCCCCTTACTTCAATTCTCGGAACTGGTTTCCCCCTTAAAGTACTCAGTAATAACCTCTACTTTTCATGGTGTTGCCGTTTATATGTTAATTATCAAGCTCACAGAAAGTAGGTAGTCCGTGAGTCAGTAATGCGTATATTTAATATGACACAGATAAATGTATATTAATGACAATTACTTTAATTGGTTTACGATAACCAGCATTCACCTAATAAGGGTAAATCTCTTGCAAGGCCTACCTTAAAGTTACATTATGTCACAAGAGTATTATTTACTGAGGGAGATTCTAGATCGATAAATAGATTTTGTTTCCAACCTTATAATACTATTAACTGCAATTTATACACAATACATTTTATGATTTTTTTATAATATATTGTTAAAGGAGTTTAATGCTTACATATATTCCACATTACGGAGTTCCAACCACTTCTGAAGCAGCATCTCTCACAACATTTTTATTCTCATTGAGCAAATCTGTAAATTTGGTTTCATTATTCTAACTTTAATACTTGCATGAAATACAAGCCAGAATTCCAAGCAGATATTGAAGTACATATCTCTTGTACGGCAGGCAGAATGTAACTATAAAATGTATTTCATTAGTGTAACCCATATACTTTAGAAATTCTTTAAAGAACTCAAGTCCTAAAATGCATTATAATTACCAATGGTAGGACTCCAACTAAATGCTATACAGCGTCCAGATTGCTCTCTAAAATACTTAAAACATATCTCTTTAAATTTAGTCCATATTTCTAAGCCATATATATATATATATATATATATATATATATATATATATATACATTGGAAGTTATCATCTTTGCTCATAGGGAGGTTTCAATAGCAACCCAAATTAGCAAACGTAGATAAATAACGTTCTTAAAACTTCCAAGCGGAAGTCAGAGAAAAATAATAATTAGGATTAACAGCCGATTGGGATTCCATATGGTAACAACTATAGTACATTAGCCAAGATAAAGTTGAACTATCCCTGAATTAATAATTCTCTACTACTTATACTGCCAGGTAAGACATCAACATTTGAGAAAACAAAATCTAACATTCTGCTATTTACCTAATTAGCAATTCTTGTATAGACGTGATCCTATGCATGGATTGTGACAGCACAGCATAGCATTTTCTGATTTTTCAGCAGTTTTTATGGGAGAACGCACTGTGAATAGTTGAACTTTAATGAATGTCGGTCGTTTCCTAAAGGCCATACTTAGAAGTTTTGTATAATAATTCTGAGTACAGTTTTCGCAACATTTAATTCAAATATATTGTACTGTAGAGCACACAACGAATGTAGGTATTTTGCTTCGTTTTATTCATAATAAACACTGACGTACATGAGCCTCATTTAGGTTATATCTGCTTTTCCGACCGCGGTTTATGAGTTGCTGCTGTTATTAACTTCATTACTGACTTGATACATAAGGGAGAGTCCAGAATGTGCTTCGATAATCCAATGTTCTCAAGCATTAATCGTAAAAATCAGCTGCTTTGCTGAAACCCTTGGAGTTACACCAATCGTTATCCAACATATTCTCCCCTCTGTAAACACCCGCTGGAATTAAACACATGTTTTGGAAATAGAATGCTTCTCTCTCTGAGAGGTATCAACTTCCTTTTCAACTAAACTGTCTCCCCTAGCTAAAAGCAGGCGCTTGGTTATTTATAGGCTCATTTTGCAGCGTTGCTTGCTCTTTATCTCCTCTTGGAAAGTAAAGAATAGATGAAAATGTAGAGGATGATACGGGTGGAAAACTTCCCCTTAGCAAACGTCACTCGTATGTGTTCACTGTGCTCAAATGTAAGAAGAACAGGTGCTGCCGGTTACAATTACATAGCAGTGTTGTAGAACATTCCAAAACACCAACTTTTGCTCTCTGGAAGGGCGTTAGTTGCCAGAAGCTGAAGCAAAGACACGCAGCTCTTTAATTTTAAAAACAGAACTGTTATGTTAGTAAGTGCTAGCAAACACACCCCGTGAAGGTTTACTCCGAAATACATAAAGTTTAAGCTGAATAAATATAGTCAGTTTTATGAAACTAGCTAAATTACGGTTGATTAGTGAAAATATTAACAGGAGCGTGCCATCAGAGGAATAGTACATCTAGGCTATTAACCTAAGTAGCATCAGCCTTTATACAAACTTTATTACATTTCATGTCTAAACTAAAGCTTTCAAGGCATGTCGTCATAGATTTGGTTTCGTTCGCTCAGCACCTGTACCTTTGGACTCATGTACCCAAACATTGTACTTCCCTCTGCCAGCAACAACTACAATCATCTCGCCTAGGACTAGTTGCAATGCAAGCGTTCTCTTAACTATAGTAAGTACTCAAATCTTATTTCTGTTTGAAGGTTGGTTCTAACGTCCTAATCGCTGTAGTACTTTATTCTAGCTGTTTATCAGACTGAACTGCGAACGACATGTTTAAGAGTTACAATATTTTAGCCCCCTTGTACTCCAAGTTTTCAGTTGGTAGTGGTGTTCTTCGACGTTTGCTCTGTTCTTTATCACTGGGTTCTGGAGGAGTCATACACATGTATACATTTACAAACATTAAACTTTGTGGCAGAATCAGGGTAACTACAAATGTATGTATAATTCCTTAGTTTACATTCGCAACATGACAAATCCCCAAAACGTTTTTATTTTATCTGTCTGGTTTACATCCTAGATTACATTGCTACTGGATGCCTGGACCAACACAATGTTTTAAATATAGATCTTCAGCTAGTCTTTGTGTCGCCAACGAACGCCAACATTTTTATTGCATCGTTTACCTCTGTTCAGGTAAAGTAACCTCTAATAATCTCATTAAGGCATACAAAGGAAACTCAAGTAATTTCGGATGATTTCCGTTCACATATATCTACTTAATTATACCTGTGTCTAGCTTCATATTACTGGTGCATATTGGTATTAATAACTGAATGTAAGCGCTAACAGTACGCCCAGCTTTCTGCAGAGCTCTTATCAAAATATGCTTAAAATTCCAGTGGCGCTCATTGTACATTGAAATGTACATTTTCTTCTTCAAAACGCATAACGTGTTACATACGGAATACTCAATGCGAAGACAGGCTCTCTCGCCTTTCATTGTTATCGACTGAAAAGGCCCTTCGGCATAAAACTCAAACCATAATATATTTCTATAATCATCTCTTACAAAAGGAATTGCTCAAAAGGAGAGCACAAATCCGTGGATATACAGATGGAGATAATATTTAATTTTCGTTTAAATACGCATTACTTGTATTCATAATTTCATATTTTTCCCTGTGTAGATTTTTCACAAAGTCGTAACGGTCCATTTTGCTTGTTTCCCTTGAAGAAATATTACCGCACGCCTAAAATAACTAACCTTTTTTGGACCAAAAACTGTTAATGATGATTAGGATATTAAGTTGCAACCCTATTTAACATTACTGGAGCATACATAAAAGGAACTTTATCGTTATTTTGTGGATATAGTTAACTATGCTTTAGGACAAGAGTTTTTCACGATTGTGTTAATTAGATATTTAAACGTTTTGTAACATTGTCTTTATTACTCCAGCAAAAGCATTCAATTTCTGCCACTGATTACAAATAAAACTCTGTTTTCAAATAAACATTTTTACCGATGCTTTCTTAACAATCCATAACAGATTTCTTTCTTCGCTCGATGTGGCTGCGCCTATGAATGCATTTTCCGAATTTCCCGTCAAAAACTGCCTCAACTCTTGCTATATTTCCAGATGAAAACACATTGGCCAGGGCTGGTTCTCTCCTTGTTATACCTGTCGATCAGCTAACATGAAATTTCGAGAAGCAGTCGCACGTGCAAGGCACCGCAGGGGTCACACACTAAGGCAGGTGCTAAAATCGCAGCTTTGACTTTAAAGAACATGCCGACGGCACACGTGTCCACTCGCACAGGTGTAACAATTCACGATCACCATCAGTTATGACTTCTGAAGCAAGCCACTCACACATGAGCGGTGATTGCGGCCGCAAGATGTAGTTCTACTGCCCCTCTTTATAGCTGGCCGTCCCGACCAGCACTATCATATCGGGCTATATGATTTAGATGAACTGCCAGTCTCTTTCCTTGGAGTCGCCCTCCGTGGTGTAATAGTTACCATGCTAACTTCATATACCCAAGGTCGTGGCTTTAAACCCGGCGGAGGTCGATGGATATTTTGCGGGAGTAAAAATCCTTAGCATGGTTTCCTTCGGAAGGGAAGTAAAGCCGTTGGTCCCGTGTCGTAGATTTACGGCACGTAAAAGAACCTCAAGCCTGATAGAGAGGCCTTTGAGCCAAATTAATCGGTCTTTCACGCTCAGTATGGAATGGGATGCTGAGAGCCACAGCAGTTAACGAGCATCCATAAATAACACTCCATTAACATTTTTTTGTTCTTCCCTTGGAGCAGACTCGGGATGCGGTAGACATCATTTATCATCTTCATCACTTTCCCTTCTTTTATGTTTTAGATCCTTGTTTACTGACTTTAATGTTAAATTTTAGTCTTTATATTAGTTAATTATCTGGAAAAAATTTATATAATAGATAAAAATTGTAATGCTTGTTTTTGGAAATACATTAAAAGATTAAATGTATGCTCCTGTATAGTAACCTAGGTGCCGAGGTAGCATATTCGGATTTTATTTATTTATTAGCTAAAGAACTCGCCGACGGAGCAGGTGTTCACTAACACAGGTGTAACAATGTACGACAGTAATCAGCTATACCTTCTGACGGAAGACATTCATATACGTTTATCGATTACGGCCGCACAGCGTATAGCAGTATTGTGTTACATTTATCTTCATTTTACTAGAATTGATGCATTCATGAAACGGGAGGTACCTTATGACTGCATCTTGACTATCTCTTTCAATTTTAATACCATTTTCAGGAATATATTTGCGGGCTCTTAAAAGATAATTTGTAATATCCCATAACCTCATCAAAAATTAACTTTTTCTGTAAATCTCATGTTAATTCTTCTGTTTTATTGATGGAGCTAGGTACGTTGTATATAATCTCCATAGAAAATTACAGCAGTCAATTTATTAGAGCGGTTCAGGTGCAGAAAAATGGGGATACGTGGTAATGATGGGGAATACTGGGAAAGGTAATAGAGAGTGGAGGGGTTGAAGGTATAGGAGGATGGTTATGGGAACAACTTAGCGTTCAGTATAAATCAATACTAGTGAATACGCATACGGATGTTCGTTATGCGTGTGTGTAATATGATTCAATAGAAGTACAATGCACAAATGACATAGGAGCTTCCTGTGACGAGTATGTCTATTCCGGTTTTAAGCTAGATCATTCTCCATTCTTATATCCTGATCTTGATTTTGCCTCATACTAAACTATGCTAAACTACACCGGCATATCATAATTAACCTATCCCTTCATCGCTTAATCTTACCTAGAATTCCAAGCTTGCCCTCCTATAGTCTCCTTATGTAAACTTAAGCCCTAAGCAGTTCTTCTTACGATTTAAATTAAGCGTCAGAACATCTTCAAAACGGTTCTGTCTTAACCTAAACTAACCTAACTCCAACCCTAATGGTGTATTAATAAAATTACAGATTAAAATCAGTGAAATCTACTTTCATTTTCTGACTTGAGCTTTTCTAGCTTAACTCTCTAGTCCAGTGGAGTCGAGTCAAAGAATTGAGGAAGCCACTAATTTGGGGCGAAATAATGATGTTTACTAAAAATGAAATTTCTAGTGTGTTAAATGGCTCAAATCTACGTGATCTTGACCACCAAAGCATCTCGTATAATTTAACCTACACTCATGTCAACCCAAGCTAGCACAACCTAGAGTTCACCCCATATTGACCTACGCTCAGGCATTTCTCGGACATTTACACTGGTGTTTCATGTGATACACTCGTCAGTACAGACTTTACAGCATTATCTTGTATTTTAGAGTAGTTTGTATGTCTTTAATGACATTTTGGACACAGATACGAGCTTTTGAGGCAGAGATACAGTATTTGCGGGTATTTCGGACATGAAACATATAATCTGGATTACTGATAGAGGTATTTAGTGATTCTGATGGTATTTTGGGGCCCCGGTGTGTGTGTGTGTGTGTGTTTGTGTGTGTGTGTGTGTGTGGTGTGTGTTGGGTACTCCGCTTTGCAGCCGTTGGGTATTTTAACGTCAGATCTCTAGAGGAGAGTGTGACATGAGTGTAATTTCAAAGGGCGGCCGAAATCCGGACAGGGAGAGAGCCACAGAGAGAGCCGCAGTGGAGGGTCACTCTCAGATCACAAGCTGTTCTTCATCTCGACGCGGGGAGCGCCAGGAGCCCGTGGCTCAGTCCCGAATAGACCACCTGTGTTCGTAGATAACCACCAGCGCCGCCGAGAACTGTATTTCCAGAGCGTTGACACCTCCACGAGACCTTGCTGACACTTGCAAGCCTGAACAAGTCCGGTTGGGATGAAATGAAGATGAAATGAAGAGACAGGATTCGCCTATTGACCCCGGAAAATCCCCAAAAATACCTGAAGAACCCGTGGATCACAGCAGCCGGTCGCGGGGAACCGATCCCACGACCTCCCGAATGCCAGTTCCAGACGAAACTTCTGAGACACCTGGCTCCGTTTAGGATCTTGGTACATGTGTGTTTTATGTTTATAACCATTCTCCGTTTTACAATGCTTTTTCACTTTTATGATAATGTGTGGTACTTTTCATGCATCATTTGTCCCTTTACAGTACTTTGTTATATTATAGAGTGATTTTAAGTGTATTTGTAAGTTGTGTAGGATATTTTGGTGTATTTTACTTCCTCTACCATATACTGTGTGTACGTACATAGTAGGTAGAGAAGGTATTGTATTCTGTCCAAAAATTCAATACCGAGGGTTCCTCGAAATAGAAAAAATAACTGTGTGTATATTTATGTATGTGCGTGTGTATGTACGTGTCTGTCTGTGTAGAGCATAACTCAAAAACGAAAGGTTTGTAAAATACTAACTCGGTATTTAAGTTCAATATCTTCCAACAATGCGGCAGCAATGTTTTCAAGAAAATCATCCACCCCAAGCTACCCTTTATATTGAACACTTTTCAAAATGTTCGATTTTTTCAAACATGGCTCAAACGATTTTGACTAAAATATTAAAGATGTTTACATCAAATAAAATGTGTATTTTGAATTTTCTGGGAATAGCCCCTAAAGTCCTCTTCATTGTATACAATTTTTGTGTAACGGATAAACCGTAAGTGATAGTAGTCGGCTTATCCTCCTCTAGTTAGGACTTACAAGCGAATGTCCAGGGGTCAGAAGTCTGTTGGGCAGCCCACGGCACGAAACCTCAGAATGGAGAACCTGGCCCGTAGCGAGGAAATGGGTGATATGAAATACAAGTGAAACGGGTAATAGAAAAGGTGATGATGGAACAATTGGTCGAATGCGGGACGGGGAAACCGGAGGACCCGGAGAAAATCCGTATAAACGCCGCTTTGTCCACCCAAAATCCCACTGGCGGGCCAATAGAATCGAACCTGGGCCGCCTAACTGGGAGGCAGGCGGTCTAACCGCTCGGCCACGGTGCCGCCTTAGACAAAGGCTTACTATACAAAAAATCTAGATAATGTTAAAACACTCAATTTATGTGCTGTACTTTGTTTTATTCCTGATTACGAAAAGATAGCCTAATTTCTATGCCAATAGCATAGTGGCAGCTTTTAAAAGATTTGTCTATTTCTTTAGCTTAGTGTATTCCCTTGTTTCCTTTAGCTTACAAGGAAACGAGTAGTAAGGCAACTTCTGCTGCTGTTCATCTCAATTAGAATGAGGAAGATAAAGGAATAATACTTTATATGTAAGAATAGTTTATTTGCGGAACAGATGGAGCAAGTCGTGGGAACGCAACACTTCAAGACGACGAAAAAAAAGACAGTATATAATGTTAGCCATTTTCTAAATATTCCATGGCATAATTTTATACTTTTCCTGATTTGTGTTATATAACGGACCAGTGCACAAGTTTTGCGATCTTCCCTTGTTTCTTTTTCTTTCTTTTTATCTCTGTCTCAAATGCTTGTTATTACGAAATAAGCATTTGAATATAGTGTATCGCAGGCGCTTGTTATTACGAAAGAAACATTTGAACGTAGTTCTTGTATGCCATTATTATGCACTTTTTGTTTACATTGCGAAACCACTTCATTAACATAATTGTGTGCAAATTCAACATATGTGGTAACGATATTAAACGACAGATTTCATGAATTTTCCTTCAGTGGCCTTCGCCTAGAAAATCTGTCATGTAAGATTCTTTTTATCATTTTAAGCTTAATTTCTATTTTATTATAGTACTATTTTAAGGTTTCTTATATCTCCTCCTCTTCGTGTTTATAATCTAACCCTTTTCACAATGTCTACCAAGAAAGAACTACCTTAACTTTAATGTTAATAAGTGTTTTTACATGAAACGGCCAAACTAATAGCAGGTTTTCTTAGCCAAAATAAAGATTTATTTAGAGAGGTTAAAAATACACCGTGTACAAGTACCTCAGTGATGACGCTGTGTATATCACCTATAATAACTGCTAATGCATAGAGTGCTGATTTAATTGATAAAATTCTTTATTTGGCAATATAGTGCATTTAAAATCAAATGCAAATGATAATAATATTGTGCCACATTACCCTTACTTATTCTTGATGAGATCTGAGTGCAGAATATTGTAATCAATGACATAAAAATAACCTACAATGCAGTGATACGTCATTTTGAAGTACGAGGGATCATACCAAGGGATTTAGGCACCGTGATAGAAGCATTTTTCCAGTATTACTGGCTAAAATCTATAGCTGTTATTAAGAATGAACCCATGCATTAGTTTTTTGATCCACACAGTTGTAATGAAAAGGATTTGCACGATGCAGAAGGAGTAGATATTGCACAACCTTTCGAAAATTTAAAAGAGTTACTGAGTTTAATGGCAAACAGTTACCAATAGTTAATTATTGTAATGACTCCTTCAGTTCCTTTTGTGTGCAACGATTATGAGGCTTATGGCCATGTAGACCATAGAACAGTAAATCATGAATTAACAGATCAAACAAGTAATAAGAGAAAGTTGCATTATTCCTATTCAGAGTACCAAAAAGAAGAAAGCTGGCATGAAAACACTGCGTGAATATAAAAGATAAAACGGAGTGGAATGTGAAAGGGATAAAACGGATTAACGACAAGCTAGGAAAAATGAACATTATAAACCATTATAAAATAAAATAAAGAAAAAAAATATGAAAAAAAAAACAAAAAAAAAAAAACAACATGTGAGTTACCAGAAATTAGAAAAGGAGAGAAATAATAAACATATGCAAATAGTTAGGATGAATAAAAATTACCAGATACTAGAAACATTAAGAAATAAGGAACATATGCAATAAAGTAGGTTAAGAAGTTAGGATGGATGAAAATTGTCAGAAACTAGAAAGAGTGAGAAATAAGGAACATATGTACCAGGTTAGGAAAGACGAAATTTACAGAAACTTAGAACTCGAGAGATAGAGAACATAAATAGGTTATCAGGGAAGACAAAACCCTCCAATGAACGCTATTGTATAAGAATAATAGTATCCAAATAGATGAATTGCATTTAAAGGGGCATGAAAAGCAATACACTGAAAATGTGGAGTTTATCGTTGATAACACAGCTGAAGAGGCGAACACTCTTGAAATCTGAGCCAGTAGAGCATGACAGGGAGGACGACAAAGGAGAACTGATTTTAATGTCCAGAAATAATATAGAAACAAACACAGTAGAAGTAAAAACGCCACGACAGGACAGGGCCGAAAACTAGTCGTTTGTCATTTAATAGAAAACTTTGATGAACATTCGCGGGCCAGCCTTTTAATATGCTAAATACATTTACACACAGCGATCGGAAGAAATCAGACTGTTGTTTATGGCCAAACAGAAGATGGAAAGGCAATGTGAATATGCGCTTGACGAAATCAAAAAGGCCCCCCTCTAATAATCAGCAGCGAATTTACTAAATAACAATTTTCGCAACAATTTAATGAAAAATTATAGTGGCCATCAGTTCTACAAAGATTTTTGAACCAGTCCAGAATTTTGTAAAAAAAATAAGAAGGAATTAGTAGCAATGATCACAAAACTAGGAAAACCAATACTGTTTGTTACGTGTCTACAGCAGAAAGTGGGTGGCCCGAACTGCTTTTTATTCAGATCATTTTAGAGTGTTCCGATTCCAAAAGTTTCTTGAATCCATTTTTGAGGGGTTGTACTCGGTTCCTTTGTCCTTGGGGTGTGTAATCGTATGTTGCTTGGGGTATTCTATTTCCTATCATCCTTTCCAAATGTTGTTTCCAATTGCTTCTGTACTCTCTTATGGTTGTATTTAATTATATATTTAATTGTTATATTATTTAATTTTTTAAAAAAAAACAACAACAACAAAAACATCCAGTCTTGTTTATCCTGTTATAGGCCTGAGGAACTTCATTTCGGTTGCCGTATTCTTCTTTTGTGTTGTGGAGTCATTGTGCATTTGTCTCATCCATAAGCTAAAGTAGAAATGGCAATTGGTTTATAAACAGCTGTATTGAGCTTCTCTTAGCCTCAATAGGTAAACCAATCAGGCATTTATTTTGGAGCGTACGAATAAGCACTTTTGACGTGAACGGGCTTATCACAAGGGGTTTGATCTTGCTAGTATCCTTTTTCTAAACATGTTGCCTTTTGGACTATTGAGGCATGGGTTTCCAGGATTTTCTTAAGAGTTTCCTTCTCCTAGATTTGTTTGTATCCTCAGATGACGAGTCACATACACCGTTATACCTTGTAGTTATTACCTTAAAGGGGTTGTTTTAAGCCCTGTTATATAGGTATAGGTTAAATAAGAAAGGGGCACACAGCTACATATATATATACACAGATCTCAGCCGACACAGATCTGTTGTGGATGAAGAGGAGTAAGGATGAAGTGAGGGAAACATAGGTCGCAGGCAGACATGCAAAAGAGACGCGAGGAAGTTCCTAACATTTTCAGGCTTGAAGACCCATCCCTCTGCTAAAGCTGTCCAGTTTGCCTCCAGTGTCCACGGGTTCTGTTTCTTTTGAGCATGCATCTGCGCCATCTGTCCTTTACTGTCATATACCACGCACCAGAAACACACCTAATAAATGTGAAGAAAATGAAATTTATGGAAACCAAATCTCACTAGATGAAAAATTACCTCAATTTTCGCCTAGGGATTTTGGGGTAACCTCGAGTGGGCGGCGCTGGGACTCGAACACGGGCCTCCTAAACGCGAGTCGCACACAATACCGCGACGTCAAATCTCTTGGTATATCCTGTTGAATGTGTAAATTTTTTTACGAGAGCCTAAACCAAACGGGGGCCTGTTGCGTTTCATTTCGTAGAGAATATAGCAATGTCCTGTTCCTACCATATATCTATAATTATTTACATTAACCTAAACCTTAATACCCACTCGTGTTTAAATACTGGGGCAAACACTCAATTTTTTGTCATAATTCTCAAGAAATCTTTCTTCCTTTGTTTACCCTCCTCGCATGTCGGACATACACTCCGAGAGCTTATAAGCCAGCTCTTGGGCTGACGCCTGTATAAGTATCTCGCCTGTTGAAGAGCAGAGGCCCTGCATCAGAGAGAAACCAGGATGGGTGATCAGCTCGATGCCGGGTATTAAAATAAGGAAGCGGTGATATGAAAAATTATCTGGAGCAATTTGTGTAGTGAATTTCGGGAGAAAACGAAAATCAAGAGAGAAAACCCGTTCGTTAGACTCCGCATCGTTCACCACAAAGCTCACATGTGACCAGATTGAGTGAGAGACGAGAGGTCTAACTACTCGGCCATGGCCACCCTAATTCTCAAGAAAGATATTCATGCAATGTCTTCTCACATTCTTGGCTCCTAGAGTGGTCTCAGGCTATGTTATAATTATGTCAAACAAGATTCATTCCTCTAAACCACATTTTATAAATGAAGGATGTGGGCGGAAATTAACAGTAGCCAAATAAGAAGAGAGCTGGCACAGGGGCAAGTGGGCATACATGGAAAAGATAGGGAATTCAGAGAGGGTGTATACCCTAGCGCGAGCAAACATGGGAAATATAGTGACTTCAAAGAGCCATGTTAGGGGAAGGGGGCACCTCAGACTGTAGGTGTATTTTTCAGTCATTTATGGTCCTTTTCCAGATCGTTTTATTTGTTTTAGTTATTTTTATGTTTTTTCTAGAATTTTTAAATGTTGAATGATTTTTTTTTTTTTTATTGTGAGAGGTGTTGTTTGAAGAACCTTTTATTACTTCGCAGTGTTTTCTCTGCTTTTTGAATGCGTACAGATAATTTATAAGCCCTTATGAGGTTTTTTCAGTGCCAGCACAGCAGTTTCGAATGATTTTAATGACATTTCAAGTCAAAAGACGAGCCAACATTTGTACCACATATGCCCAATCAAACACCAGACATTCTGGACATTGCACTATTAAATAATATCCCCTTTGACCTGGATGTAAAAGTATTGCAGAAGCTGACATGAGACCATCTACCGGTACTCCTGACAGTTAATGTTCCCTTTGGGCCAAAACCAGAACCCTTAAGACACAACTTCAATAAGGTGGACTGGGAAGAGTTCAAGGTTACGGTAGATCTCTGCCTAGCAGAACTCAAAATTAACACGAACGAAGATTAGGACGAAGCGATCCAAAAACTTGAACTGGCCATAAACACAACAATTAATACATGCGTACCCTTAAAAAGACAATACATGATTAATGCCAGATATCCCCAGGACGTAAAAGAGACGCAAAAAGCTCAAAATAAAGCCAGGCGTAAATGACAGAGAACTAGGAATCTAATACATCGAACCGAATATTATCATGCGCGCGAACTAGCAAATAACAGGGCCAGGACCTACATTAGAAATCAATGGAACGACACACCCGAAAATCTCAACCCCCAACAAAACTCAGTATGGCGAATTGCGAAATGTTTAACGCGCACACGCGCAAACATGCCGCCACTCCAAATTAATAACACCGTAGCAGAGACCCTACAGGCTAAGGCCGAAGCGTCTGCGGTCACTTTAGAGGAGGTATTTTCTCCCAATCTAGCGAACGGGCAAGACGATTTCATTCAAGAAGTCGAAGATGAAGCCCAAATCTTAGGTCAGAGAAGAACACACAACAAATTGCGAAAAACAAATGCAGGAGAAATAAGCTGGATTATAAAACATCTGCCAGCAAGAAAAGCATTAGGCCCAGACAAGATACCAAATGTGGTACAAAAGAATTTAACCAAAAACGGCAGTAACACTGCTTGCCAAAATATTCAACTACACGCTCGAGCAGGGCAGGTTTCCACCTACACGAAAAGAGGCAAAAATCCTACTTTTCCCAAAAGCAAACAAAAATCTAGCACTAACGATTAACTACAGGCCGGTCAGCCCATTAAGTACCATGAGCAAGGTATTAGAAAAAGTGTTACTGAAGCGAATACATTCACACTTGCACAGACAAAATATACTTATACCCGGACAGTTCGGATTTCGAGCACAACATTCTACCACTCTACAACTGTTAAGAATGACGGAGCAGATCACCAAAGGATTCAACACAAACAAATCGACAGGTGCCCTCTATTTAGACATTGAACGTGCCTTCGATAAAGTATGGCATGCAGGGCTACTCAGAAAACTGAAAGTCTACGAATTTCCTGACACTGCGATAGCCCTAATTAGGGACTACCTCTATGACCGACGATTTCACACCTCAGTAGAGGATGTAGTCTCAAGCTCCAAACAAATCCGAGCAGGAGTTCCACAAGGAAGTATCGTGGGACCAACATTGTTCAATTTATACATAAATGACATGCCAGAATTGGTAAGAACCAACATGTACATATACGCAGGTGACACTGCTATAACCACACAATCCACTCAGCCACGAATTTTACACTTACGCCTACAAAATGCTTTAGACTCACTTGAACCATGGTTCAAGAAGTGGAGAATTAAAGTAAACGCGAGGAAGACACAGGCTATAGTCTTCACTAAAAGAATACAGCACCGTAGAGGCAGAAACATGCTACAACCGCTTAACTACCAAGGCGAAATTATCGAGTTGAAAGACTGAGTGACCTACTTAGGTCTTGTCATGGACTAAGGCCTAACCTGGAGTAGGCATATGGTCAGAGCCAAGGCAAATGGTCAACTAAATGGACTATATCCCATCATCAATCTCAATAGCCAATTAAAATTGAACATGGGAATTACCCTATATAAAACGCAATTAAGAACGATCATTACGTACGCATCCCCTGTATGAGGATACGCTGCTAAAATGCACATACATAAACTACAAACACTCTAGAATAGAATAATTGCCAAACCCTCAATGGCGCCGGCTTATCTCCTTCATGAGGAGCTAAAACTGCATTCAATTGAGCAGTTCATAAAAAGCCAAAGTTACAACCTGTACAAGCGTAAAGTAAGGAACAATAATGAACTAATACTAGAACTAGGCACCTATGAAGCAGAAAATAACAAACACAAGAGACCGCTCTCTCTATTTGACAGAACCCTCGTCCTGGGGGAACCCGATTTAAATGTACAAGAATATTTAGAATCGCAAGTAGGAATTCCATAATAAAATTACCAATGAATGTGTTTACGACATTAGTTTGGTGGCCCTTGAAGTCCTTGTTTTCTGAGTCAAGGCGGACTCCGGGGTTTGAGGGACCCCCACACTACAACGACCTGGCAGACCACTAACAGATCTTCTCTGGTATATAGCTAATAGAATGTAACTAATAAACGAATAGAATAAGGTTTTATTACAGGTAAAGCAGCATTGGGCGTGGCCATCACTTGGATGGGTGACCGCTGAGGTAGGCCACGAGAAACCAATGAAGCCTTTACTAAGTGACTACGTCCTTTCTTTTACAGGGCTGAACACAAGTAATAACTAATGACTTCGCCAGACAGGGTAGCAGTAGTTGTAAAAATATAACTTGCTTAGAATATATACCAAATGAAACATTTTAAATGACTATGTCCTTATGCTACAGGCCTGCAGACACAACGAAATACACCAACGACTCTACCCGAAAGGGCAGCAAATGTTGTACTAATTATGTCCTTTTTGTTACAGGGCCGCAGATATATACACATTTAATATGTATCTATTCCTCACCACAAATCTTCCAAGGGCGCAATCATGGCTCCGGTCATGTTTGCGTCCTAGCTCTCGCTGTCTCCTGGTTATGGCCTCTGGCCAGCCATAACACCCGCTCCTTGAATCCGCAGGTGCAACAAGCGGTACTGCTGCTTTCCTAAACCCGAATTCTCTCCGGTGGAGTGGTTTTTTAGTGGGTATTGTCAGTTTATAGCGACCCCCACACTTGGCAGAGTTATCCCCTCTGTCGCCTGTATATTGGTTTTTTCCACTCCACTGGGGGAAAAAAAAAAAGAAAAAAAAAAAAAAGCACACCTCATTCGGAGCTTGATCTTCGAGCTGTCATCATGGCGAAGAAGAGACTCCGCAGAGCCGCCGCTGCTAAGGCAGCAAACGTCACCTCTTCCCCGGCAGCCGCCGAGTAGGCAGCATCTCCGACGCCACCGGTCGCGGCAAGCCCTGCTTTGACGCCGGCCGCCACCGCAGTCTCGCCGCAACTGTAGCCGCAGTTGCCGCCATCACCGACGCCTCCGCCCAGCTCCACGCCATCGCCGTCCCGGTTCGGTGCCGTGGTACGGGGGGTCCCTCGGGACCTATCCACCCGGTATCTGCTCACCGCCGTGCACTCGCGGTGGCCTTCTTGCTTGAGGGCCACCCGCATACACTGCGACCAGGGGCCAACGCCGCTTGTTCGCCTGGAGTAGCAGGACCAGGCCGACTTGGAAGCTGCCTTGGCATCAGGGTTGCCCTTATTAGGGCGACTTCTGGTTGTCGAGGCTAGCCGACAAGAACGCCACCGGCCCTGCCGACGCTACTGTGCTTTCGGACACTCAGCTGACGTCTGCTCCTCGCCGCCGCGGTGCCACTATTGTGGTACCAACTCCACCACCGCCGAGTGCACTGGGCACGATCTCCGCCGTCGCCGCTGGTTCTGTGCCACCTGTCGTGCCACAGGACACTTTACCGGGCAAGCGCAGTGCCCACTCTACGCAAGGAGCAGAACTTCACCACCTCCTGTCCGCCGCACCACACCACCGCAGACATCAATAACCGAGGCCTCACCACCTGCACTCTCAACAGACGCCGTTCAAAATCTCCGCTTGGAGATCCTGAACGTCGGCGCTCGACTAGCTGCCCTGGAAGAGATATGCAGCATCCTCACACAGAAGCTACTGGAACTGCAAGCTTCAAACGCCTCAGCAGTTACCAGCCAGCAGTCCACAGCCGCCGACCAGTCCACCAGGTTCGACGGCCTCACGCAGCAGCTGTGGAAGGTTCTCCTGCAGCAAGCTGCTTATTCTGCTGAGATGTTCCAGTCCAGACGTCAGCAGCCCAACACCGCTCCTCCTCCTGTACAGGCTGAGCGGCACGCACGGCCAGCGGATTCTCAGTCGTCAACCCACTGGAAGCCGACTGGGAGCTGCGCTGAGCCATACCGAAGCTGATATAATCCGTAAGTTTTCTACGTCCTATTCTCTCCTCAAATTCCACCCTAAATTTCCTTCCAAATATCACCTCCATTCCCTAGGCTGCAGTCAGGTTCCATGGCTGTCAGCCCAGAAATAACCTTTCACCCGCTCCCGCACAACGTGCGTCAGCATCCTATCTTTCTTTTACTAACGCGAGTGCATCAGTGGGACCGCGCTAAGCTACGCTATTCACAACAAACTACTGTTATAACGTGGAGGGGTTTTTAGTGGCAATGTCGCATGAGGAAGCGGAGAGTCCCACATATCCTCCCAGCCATTGCACTTCGGCTGGGGGTTGAATGTGTAATGCATTTTCCCCATCCATGATAAAAAACAAAACAAAACAAAAAAAAAAAAACAGATCTACAGCCTTTCTCTCGCAGTTAGTCAGAGTCAGAGGAAGAGCTTGCAGGCAGAGAGTGTGGTGATAGAGCGACCAAAAACTAAATAGTGTACTTGTTTCATCATGTGTCGTGTTTGTGTTGTGTACATAGTGTAAATATGCATAGGTTTTATATAAACATTAAGTTAGTGAAATTTACATTACATTAGTGAAGTAAAGCGAGTGTACGGAGACAGCAATTAGAAAGATAGTGCAAAAAACATTAAATACAGAGCTTGGGACGCTCAAACTTTTGCCCTGTTGCGTCCCCACGCCTGGGGATTACCCTTGAGTCTCTGCGGCTCCCGGTATTCCAAGCGCCAGAGCGCTACGTTGCAGCGTTCGCCCCACTACCAACTCCAACATGTCAATCTACCATGCAGTGGAGACAGTTACTCACCGGGCTGCTGCCAGCGCAGGTGGAAATGAGACCAATACGCCGGCAGCTGCCAGCGGAAAGGGAAATGAGACCAACCCGCCTGCTACTAATGCAGCACACAGAAGAAGTTGTGGACGCCACTGAAGAGGCGCGCTACGAGTAGCTTTCTAAACAAGTCCGGGACATAGAGGGATAAATAAATTATTGCGGAGAGATGCTCCCGGATCTTGATAAAGAGACAGCACATTTTGCAAATGTTGCTTTGTACCTGGCACACTTCTACCGCAAACACGCGCTTAAAAAAGCGAGTTGGTCGCAATGGACGAGAGCTGGCCCCTGGGTGACCGCCGGAAAAGACGCCACCGCCACAGCTTGGATCCGTCCAACCACTCCGACACCGACAAGCATCGCGCTACCCAGGGGGAAAAGACCCGAAATGATACTATCAGAACTACATGTAACAAGTTTGCCGTCCTCACACCTGCTGAGGAGGAGAACGCAACCCAAGAGCCGCAGGAAACTAGCGACGCTGACTAGAGTACCGAAGCTACCGCTACAGCACCCCGAAGGAAGGCCCCGCTTTTCCAAGCAACGCACGATGGCACCCCGAACAACTGGCTCGGCGCAGACCTCGGCTAACCAAACAACGGCCGGCGGAAATTCATTCCCCTCCACCTCCGCCACAGTCACCATTCCAACAGCTTCCTCCCAACCAACACCAGAAATTCCAGAAAACCAAAAACTACCCTGAATCATCGCCCAGACAGTAGCACGACCTCAAAAGTCCTCCCCATCCTTCGAAATAGTCTGCCGACCGATGCCTTAAAACTCCAGGAAATGAGGGAGTGTATAAACTTGTTCTTGCAGAAAAAGTCTGACACCGAGCCCACCATGAAGAGACTCGCTGTTGCAGGCATCCAACACTACAGCTTCGCGCCGTGGAGTGATCAACCCCTGCGCTTCATGGTGAAGCAGCTTCCTGTGGACCTAGACGAGATATATCTCAAGGAGGACCTAGAAGACAAAGGCTACACCGGAGTGCAGATGCGCAACTGAAATCTAGAGGGCGACCCCGGCCAAATTTCCAGGTAACGCTTTCCGTACTACCCAAAACTAAAACCTAATTAACGAGCGGGTCATCTGTAATATGATGGTCACCGTGGAGATTTTGAAAACAAGCAATAATATTACACAGCGTTATAACTGCTAACAACTGGGACATACATTCAAATGTTGCAACCTGACCTTCCGGTGTGTCCTCTGCAGTGACCTCCAACGTCTGGCTGACTGCCCAAAGAAGGCAAAGGATGGCATAATACCACAGTGCGCCAACTGCGGCAATGAGCATCCAGCCAGTTACATGGAGTGTGAAACATTTGCAAATGAACGCCACCGCCGCCATCTGGCTGAAATATTCAGGGCAACCCCAAGTGCTCCACCGGGACCCTCCCCAATCTAATGATCGGCCCCGGTGCGTTCAGGCTTGTCCTTCTCTGGGGCAGCCAAAGGGGAAAGTGAGCAAGCGCCGTCAGCTAATGGCCCCCCCTCCACAACAAACCCACCACTCCCAGAGGTTTTCAACTGACCTGGGAGGTATTTCGGAACTCTTCACACTCTTCAGAGAATTAAACCTACCAGCACTCCTGCCCAAAATGTCCCCCTTCTTAGTAAAATTCAGGAGTTGCACGAGCACTTGGGAGAAAACAGAAGCCATCATATGTTTCCTTACTTCTGTACTCAACTAAATGGCTACCACAGGGGGAGGTATATCTTTCACGCGGGCTCTGCTGTGGAATGCCGATGGCATCTGCAGAGAGAAATATGAACTTGAAAACTACCTGAGGCGCAACAAACTTGAAGTCGCATTCATTTGCGAAACAAAATTAAAGCCAGAGTTGACTTTTAAACTCAAGGGGTGCTAAATTTTTCGGACTGATAGAATTGTCAGACCCCCTGCACAGCTATAATATTAAAAAACAATGTTGCTCATGCTTCTGTAGCGCTTCCAGCGATGAAATCAAATCCACATCAATAACAAAGTGGTGGTATTGGTAGCGCTTTACCGGCCACCCAACTCACCCTTCTTCTTAAGAGACCTCAAAAAAATCATCGAATTAGGGGAGCATGTAATAATCGCAGGAGACTTCAACGCTCGGCATCCATGGTGGCAGTCATGTCGAGCAAACGCGGCCGGAGATCTCCTGACAGAATGTATTATAGAAAATGACAATGTGGAGGCACACACCTCCCTCGGCCCCACCTTTTGGCAACGCTCAGGTCATTTTGATCCTGAGATTTTGGATTTCGTTATTACAAAACAAAATGCGGCCATCTCACAAAACGTTCAAGTGTATCATAGTCTAGACTCCGACCATCTTTCTGTGCATTCCGAGATCTGTGGCACCATCTCCTCCCAGACGCCAAGGGGAACTTGACGAGCAGAAACAAACTGGGAAAAATACAAGATGGAGATGCACAAGATGGCGCAGCCCAGGCTATCATACTCTAGCGAGGCGGAAATTTACGCCTCCATTGAAAACTTTACCGCCTCGTTGCAGACAGCCAAGCGAAAGGCTACCACATACATCACAAGCCCACCCAGATTCTGCACGTACCCCGAGATGGAGCACCTCATTGTCAGGCGCAGACGACTGATGAGACTCTGGAGGCTAACCCGCCAGCCCGAGTACAAAGTGCAAGCACAATGGCTATGCAATACCATTCGGCGTCAAATTAACTTAAACAAAATTGAGTAGTGGGAAAATAAGAAGCTGAGTACCACCCATTCGGACAATTCCCTGTGGAAATTATTAAGGGCATTTAAGACCCCATCGAGCGTTAACACTGGCACTGAAGCGCTCCACACTCACTTTGGCCTGCACTACTACCCCGAGGAGAAAGCCGAGATCTTCGCAGAATGTCTTGAAGAGGGATTCTCGGAGAACGCCACCACTAACATGGCGCTGCACGAAGAAGTACAGCGGTGGGTACAAGCTTGGGTGGCGCAGAAGCAAGAGCAACCTCTTAAACACATTACAACCTAGGAATTTTTCAAACTCAGTAGGTCACTGCCTATTGGGAAAGCCGCAGGCCCGGACAGGGTGACAAATGAGGAACTAAAAAACATCCCGAGAAAAGCCCTGGTGCAAATTACCAAGATTTTCAATGCATGTTTAAGATGTGTTTAAGATGCAGCAAATTCCCCACTTGGAAAAGAGCCAAGGTCTTAATGCTACCAAAGTCAGGGAAGAGCACCAGGCACCCTCAAAATTACCGCCCCATCAGTCTCCTGTCCAACATTGGAAAATTTTTCGAACGACTTTTACTCTTTCGGCTCAAAAAAACAAATTTCAGAGATTAATGAGATCTCTTCAGCACAGTTTGGTTTTAGAAAAGGACATTCAACCGACTTACAGCTTTTGAGGCTTGTTGATGACGTCACCGAACAATTCAACAATGGGGCTTCAACATTGGCGCTATTTTTGGACGTAGAAGCTGCATTCGACCGGTGCTGGCACGATGGTCTTATTTATAAACTGCATCGGAACATTCCTGACTTCAAAATTATCTGTTTTTAATATACAGCTTTTTAGAAAACCGGCACTTCTACGTCCAGTTGGACCGTTCCTCCTCGCACGAGTGAGCTATGCAGGCTGGCGTGCCACAAGGGGCAATAATGTCCCCGCTCCTGTTCATACTTTTTACAAATGACTTTCCCGCGGACGCCAGATGCAAAGTCACCATGTTTGCTGACGACACTGCAATCTACAACCACCATAGAAATCCACCTTTCGGACTTCCCGAGATGCAGCGGTACACTGACCACTTCCTTTCATGGTTTCATGACTGGAAAATTGAAATCAACTTAAATAAATGCCAACTCAATTACTTCTCAAACAAGCTGCAACTTCCGGCAATGGACCTCACGGTCGGTGGCCAAAGATTGCACTGCCGTCAGCAAGTAAAGTACCTAGGAGTCACGTTGGATCGACGACTCAACTGGAACGCCCACCTTTCAAATCCTGCTAACAGAGCGCTGCAGCGTCTAAAGATATGCGCCCCCGTGTTCAGGAATAAAGAACTTCAGACCCGCTCAAAACTTATCCTGTACAAATCCTTCATCCTTTCCCTAATGCTCTACGCATGCGTGGCCTGGGCAAGCGCCGCAAAACCACCCTAGTAAAACTAGAAACTGTCCAGAATCTAAGCCTCCGCAAAAGCCTTCGTTGCCCCCTACTGATTCCGAACCTTCAAATACATACAGAACTCTCCATACCCCCATTTCAGAGGCTATTCAAAAAAGAGGAACCTCTACGTGGGCTCGCATCAGGAGCCACTAAAACCCCAAAATCTGTAACATAGGCGGTGGCGAACCCAAACACCGCAAGCATAAGCGAATAAAGCAGTTTTAAATTTGGTCTACTGCTCCTCGGGCCCACAACTTCATGGCCACGCATATCCTCAGAGGGGTCGCCCAGCAAAACTAAACACCAGTGATGTCCGATCACGCAGAAAGTGTAAATATTGTAAATAGTGTGGGTGAGTATGAGTCCGTGAGTGCATGCTGAGTGAGTGTGCGTGCGTATGAGTATGTGTATATGTAGATATTGTAAAATATGTGTATAAAATCAGAATATCTCAAAATAGGCAAAGAAAGTGTGTAAAAAAACAGTCTTCAAACCGCACTGTTCTCGGAGACGCAAGGAGCGACTCTGTATTGGTTTGGATAAAAAAAAGTAAAAAGAAAGTTTACAACAATTCTCAAACAACTTATACACAATGTTAAACTAATGCCTGAAAGCCGGGTCCCATGTACCGGCACAGGACATACAAATTATAAATAAACAATCTAAAACCTAAAAACCAGATCTTCATTGCACCTGTTTGCTTAGAGTTGAGTATATCAGCTCTTCTTAGTGAGACTAGCTATCAATTGCCACAAGAACAAGTTGCAGTGATAGAGGCGTTGTTATTTAATCATACTTAGAAGGATTTATTAGATTGGAGACATGCAGAAAACGTTCAGCGAAGTATTTAGGAACTCTACTCCTGGATGTAGTTGTTCAGCGAAGTATTTAGGAACTCTACTCCTGGAAGTAGTTGTATAAAGTCTGACAAAAGCTCACACAGGAGCTATAACAAGAGAGGAATGAAATTGAGCTGCGGACAACTCTTCAAATGTAAACATTGTGCAGCAACCTTCAGCAGCTGATACAATGGAATTCGTCATGAAGAGCATTGCGGTGCAGGCATGCCTCTGAAGAAAACAAAGACCGAGCCTACCAGACATCAACTGTTGACTACAATGGAGAATGAATGTGACATGAAAGAGATGAGACATCGTTTGAAGGGCGTCTGAAATCTTACTTTATCCGTTGCAATTTGAGCAAGGACATGAAGACTTACCTGCAGGAAGCTAAGTACAGAATTATACAGTAGTCCAAAAAGAGCTCTCCAAAGATAAAGCTGTGAAGATTAACCTGTTAGTGGAATGCCGATTTGTAAATAGGGCTGGAGAAACTACTAAGGAGACCCTCAAAATCAGGAAATGGGCAGTGTTTGTATAAATTGGCTTAGACAGCGTGCTGGAGTCTATATTCAATAAAGTAGCTGCTGCAAAGGAGGAATCACAACTTAAAGGAAGCAATTGGGCTCTGTTTGCTGGGGAGGGAGTACGTCTGCGAATTAACAAGTACAACCTCCTTCGCGGGAGTAGTTACATTCCTCTACCTGCCTCTATCGAAGCAAAGAAAGATTGTGTTAACCCCCAGAACCACAATGATGAGAGATGCTTTTTAATCGTTATCCTTGCACAATACATTCAAAAGAATCCTCAACGTGTCAGCAAATACAAGAAACACGAGGGAAAATATGAATTCTCGTGCATCACGTTTCCTAAGGCATTGCCTGAAATTCCGATATTTGAAAACAAAAATAATACATCTGTCAACGTATTTGGACTGGATGAAAAGAAATCACTGTTTCCAACAAAGATTTGATCATCGGGACCTTCTTCTGCCGAGTGTTGGGAATGGCACGCATCACTATGAGTACATCAAGAACTTTGAGAAGCTTATTCGAGAACAAAAGTCAAAACATAACGTACAAGTAAACGCAGCTTCACTCATTTTAATGACCGATATGAACGAAGTGCAGTGGAAAAATTGCATGAACATGCTACTATCTGCAGGCAGCATGCTGTTGCTAGGACAGTTATGCCTACAAAGGAAACCTCTAGGGTTAAGTTTATAAATGTGTAAAGGATGCTGAAATTCCGGAATGTCAAGTATGCGAATTTTGAGAGTATTCTTAGTGTGTATTACTCATGTGAGCTTAATCCAGAAGCGTCCTATACAACACCCTATCAGAAGAATTCTACTGTGCCTTTTGCTTTGTACATTAATCCCTCGACATGTGTTGAGCAACTACAGACTCATTTTTCTACCATTCCTTATGTATACAGAGGATATCATGCCGCTGAAAAGTTTACGGACTATCTAATATCTCTTGCAATGAAGATTGCAGTACATACAAAACTGCCAAACCTCTGAAACTAACGGATCAGCAAGAGGAGGATTTCGAGTCTTCTACCGAGTGCTACTTGTGTAATAAAAACCCAACGAAGAAAACTATAAAGTTAAGGATCATGACCATTTGACTGGTGAATATCGCGGAAATCTTCACAATTAGTGTGATCTAGCCTGCAGAACACCGAAATATATTCCTGTCTTACTGCACAACTTAAGCGAAAATGATTCTATTTTCATCGTTAAACACTTAGGTTGTACAAGTGAAAGAGTAGATGCGATTCTATGCTCAGAAGAGAAGTATATTTCATTCTCGACGCATGTTGGAGATGTGGGTACGTACCATTTTCTCAGCTCAAGTCTGGATAACTAACAAAAAAAACCTACACACTTTCTTCCAAAGCAAGCGTTCTACAATAGATTAAATGAAGAGGAAATGAGTGGGAGCAATTTAAAATCAGAAACTTGGGAGAATATAGTGACCTCTACTTAACATCAGATGTACGTTGCTGATGTTTTTGAAGCCTTCATAGCGCAAACATTGAATACTCAGAAAGTTGACCTGTACATTGCTTAATACCTCCAAAGCTATCCTGGAATCCTATGCCTCTGTGTACTGCAATTGAACTAGAATTAGTATTGAATTATGATCAGCTTCCCGCGGTGAATTCTGGCATAAGGGGAAGATTATGTTAGGTATGTCATTGGTATGCTCAGGCTAACAATGTGTATATGGAGGAGTTTGATACTGATAAATCAACTCAATTTATCACATGCGAAGACGCAAATAACCAATTAGCATGAACCAAGGAGCCTCCACTACCTAATGGCGGATTTGAATGGATTTCTCCTTACAGCATTAATATAGAAATACTGAAAGAAGATGAGCCTTTTGGATATATATTAGAAGTTTATGTGGATTATCATACAGATCTTCACTGTCTTCATAATGATTTGCGATTCCTGCCTGAGTGTCTCAAACCTAAGAATTCAAATATAAAGAAGCTAATTGCACACCTTGGAAGCTGGAAGAAGTATGTTGTACATTACATGATGCTAAAATAAGGCACTCTCACATGGCTACGACTAGCAGAAATCCATCGTATGCTACAATTTCGACAATCGTACTGGCTAAAACCTTACATAGCGTTTAATAACAAGTTGAGGCAATAGGCTAAAAGTGACTTTGAAAAGGATCTGTACAATCTCTTCAACATTTCTATGTTTGGAATAACCATGGAGAATATACGAAATCGCGTTTAATACTTTTATACGGATAAATCCATACATTTGCATTGAAACTAGTATTTTACGTGTGAAGTTGGAATCCTCTCATTCATTACCCTGTGGTTTCCGCATAAAAGTTATCCAACAAATTAGTGAATCTGCCTTCCGCTAAAAATCCGGTTTTCGCCATATTTCCACTAAGTTTAAGTTTCCGCTTATAACAATCTTACATAGCCCCAAGGCAGTATCTTAGATATGTCCCCTATCTGTTCAAGTATTACTCAATTTAGTTGTATTTTCTCCAAGTTTTAGGTATTCGAAACCTAGACCGTAAGGATTAGATTGTTGTATATAGCTAATGCAGCATATGAAATACATTTATATATGCGTACCAGGGGTTATTCAGCTCTAAAACCTGCAGCGCATATGGTTTACCTAAAAAAAAAACATGTCATGAAAGGATGGGAATCAAACCGGAGTTCTCTTTATAAAGTTGTTAACCGGTTTAATATTCCAATATAAGCCCTAATGGGTATATTTATTTAAGTTATATAACGCTCCTAATTTAGAAATTATAAAACACGTAACCTTTATAGACTCGAATTAAGACCCTAACGTGTTCTATTTGTAAGTGTACTATCATTCAAGAGCAGATGGAGGGGAAACCGCTTCCGTTTTATTCACCCTCTTTGTGTACATTCCTCTAAGATTTTTCGCCTTGGACTTAAGGCCCATTAGAGTCGGGGATCGAAGCGGATCCTCTAGACTAAGAAGTACTTAGAATGTTAAATGAAAATTCTAAATGCATCAGTATACACGTTTTCCTGTTAATGTCGATTTAATAGTTGAGGATTACGCCCAAATCTTAAAATGTCCTCAAAAGCTATAACTTCTAACTAAGGACCTGCATCATAATGTATTCTCACAAGTGTTGTCGCGTAATAATAGCTGTGTGAGAAGCTTTGCTCCGCCTCGTTATGATTAATAGTTCCTGAGATAATTATTTTTAAAGATTTTGTTCGAAACCCGTACCTTCAGGTAGATACATTTAAATTATTATTCTTAAGTTCATATATCGAATAAAGTTAATTCGAAGCCTTTATCTAAATTAGTATAGCCCCAATAAAAGTTTAAAGTTTCATACATCGGCCTAGAGTCGAACCGAGATCCTCTAGGCTAGAAATCAATACATAATCTTAGTTTGACATGCTAAGGGCATAAATACCCACTTTTCTATGTTAATGCAAGTTCAGTATTCAGCCAAAAACTTTAAAAGGTTATTGACATTTATGAATCCAAAATAAGGACTAGAATTATCACTTATACTTTAATCTGATGTAGTGCAAAAATAGTTACATCTTGCTAGAACTATCAGTTCCTGAGAAAATCAAGGTAAAGTTTTCACATCAAACCCTGGATCCTTAGGTAACTAGCGTATTCTTATAACACAATACTAATTTGCATCTATTGAATGCATTTTACTGGAAGTGGTTATCTAATTTAGTATAGGAGATATGTGAGTCTAAATTTTAATATATCTATAAATAATCTAATTTATTTATAAAACAATCCAAACGACGAAAAATACTATAAAAGTGTAAAAATGCTGGATAGAATATAAAAGCGATAAGATCATCCTGGAACATATGAAAATGCCGTAAAACGTAGCAAATGGTGTGAAGAACGCGCAGAACACTAGAACAATGTTAGAAATTGCTGTACAAATGTAGAAAATTTGTTCAAAAAGACCTCCCCGTGCATAAACCCGTAAAGATTAGTCTGTAAGTGGAGTGCCGATTTGTAAATAGTACTGGAGAAACTACTGATAAGACCCTCAAAACCAGGAATCTGACAGTGTTTCTAGAAACTGATTTAAACGCCGTGCTGTACGGCAAATTCAAGAAGGTGGTTGATGAAATGGAGGAGTCACAATTTAGAGGAAGCAATTGGGCTCTGCTCACTGTGCAGGGGGTTTGCCGTCGAATTAATAAGCACAACCCCTTTCGCGGGAGCAGTTATATTCCACTGCCTGCAAAAATGGCGTGTAAACCTCTAGAACTGTCGTGATGAGGGATGTTTTTTATACGCCATTCTTGCTCAATTCGTCAATGAGAATGCCCACCGAGTTAGCAAATACAAGGAGATTGAAAATAAATACAACTTCTCGTATATCACGTTTCCTAAGCCATTGGCAAAAATTCAGGACAACGCTTACAGACAGTCGGTAAAGAGACACAACGAGCAAGTTGACAAAAATATCTACATTCTCTCTAGGCTAATTGACTACGTAAAATTTTGTGGAGCATTTGCACTAGCTCTGCGCGGTCATTATAAGCGGGAGAATTCTGAAAACCCCATGGTGTTTCGAGGGCTTGTTAATTTTGTGAATTCTATTGATATAGCAATTCAAGAACAATTAAAAACTGCAACCGTGTTCAAAGTTACTTCAAAGACGGTGCAGAATGACATCCTCGACTGCATGCTTGCGGTGTGCAGGGAAATTATCAGAAGAAATAAAGGTAGCTCACTACTTGGCAGTCATGGCCGATGAAACGACGGATGTGTCTGCTCAGCAACAGCTCGCTATTATGTACAGATACGAGATGCAAGGATCGGCTGTGGAACGCTTTTGGATTTTTTTCAATCCTGTTGCCCAAGATGCTGATGCTATATCTGGGATAATAAACACAGCATTGTTAAAGCTTATAGGAGAACAGAAACATAAATTAATAGGTCAATGTTACGATGGTGCTGCTGTTATGAGTGGCAGTGCAAGTGGAGTGCAGGCGAGAATACGAGCTGTGTACCCTCACGCATATTATATACACTGTTACGTTCAGCAATGCAATTTGGTTCTGTAGAAGGATGCTACCATAAACAGCTCTTCCAGGATTTTCTTTTCAACACTCTCAGGACTTCCTGCATTTTTTTCAGGATCTTGTCTAAGAACCAAAATGCTTGACAGAATTGTGCAAAACAGAGTTCCGAGGCTAGCAGCTACACGCTGGATTTGCAACATTCGTTCAGTGCATGTTGTGTATGAAAATAAAGAACGTGTCATCCAGTTTCTAGAGGAAATAAGTATATTTGATAATATTGATGACAAAACAAGACGTGAGTCAAGAGGCCTCTTAGCAGCGTTGGAGGATTCTGCATTCACCTTCTGGTTAGAATTCTTTCATAGAATAATGCCTAAAGCGGAGCTCTTATTTAAAGTACTGCAATACAGAAAAATCGATGCTATGAAAGCAAAACGCTACTTAGATCGGTTCTCATCTGCTGTGGGGGAAATTAAAGGCACTACACTTAACAGATGTGAAGTTTCCGAAAATCGAAAGAGAAACGGGCAAGAATATCGAGTGGCAGAAAGAAAGGCAGCGTGCGACGCAATACTTAGTCATATAAATGACATATCTTCATTTACCGATCACATAGTGGCTTCGAGGCTAGTTGATGTCGCTTCTTTCCGGACATTCTCCGAAGAGTTTCCAGAAAAAGATCTCGTCACTGCTGTTGAAATCTACCCAAGGTTGCTCAAGTCACAGCTTAAAACAGAACTTCAAGTACTGTATAACTGGCGTGATATGATGAACGCTGAAGGAGCTTCATGTATGTTGCAGTTCATAACAGAAAACAACCTCAACGAAGAAACATTTCCGCAATTCACGGAGATACTGAAGATTGTTATCGCTACGCCCATGACTACATCAGAATCAGGAAGATGCTTATTCACAATGAAAAGAATTAAAACCTTTACGAGGAATGCGATGGCTGAAGACTAACTTTCAGCACTGGCAATGCTTGCTATTGAGAAGAAACTGCTCAACAGCATAAAAGACTTTAATCACCGAGTGATAGAAAAGTTTGCACAATTGAAAACCGGCGCATGGCATTTCTGTACAAATATCTTTGGTGTCCATTGTGTAATTCAAACAATGTAAATATTATTCACTGTAAATACCATTCTTCATATGAAATATATCAAAGGACTTCACTCCTTCATCACCATCTGGGTAACTCATATTGCTGTTAACTCTTGGAGACTAAGAAATTCAACATCTTTACAATACTGGGTGAGTGACGATTTGTGTAACAAATTTATAATTCTTGATTTTAGGCAATGTCGTTGTTTCTAATATTACTCGAGTTGATGTTGCGACGACGGTGGCGGTGGCGGCGGCGGCTGTGATGGTGGTGGTGGTGGTGATAGAAGAGTGCCTATTTTGTGAACACCTAAATATTTAATCCACGAGCCGCCACTGCTTAAACTATCTGTAACAGAGGCATATATATCCCTCCATATGGACAGGAATGTCTTTAAAAGTGATATAAACAACTGCCGCAACCCTAAAATCATCTTAAAATCGTGCTTAAATATGTGTAAAAGAGATAACAAGCGTTAAAACTCCGCAAAATAACGTAAGATATGTGCGAATAATGAATCTAAAAGCCTAAAATATCTGCTTAAGAATACCTATATACCCCAAAAATACAAAGTAATGATTTGAAAAGGCGTTCAAAGCCGATGCATACCTTGAAACTAGATGTCATTGAGTCCTATACGTCCTCCAGATGGCATGGAATGCCATTGAAAAGCAGCCTAATCGCTATCAATACACTCAGGGAGCCGTAAGCACGCAAGAATAAGAAGAAAAAAAAACACTGGAAAATAATATAAAAATGGCCTCAAAGAAATATTTCACAATGAACAGGAACGTACTAAACTCGTTAAAACATGACATTGCTGGAAAAACAATAAAAACGACTTTCAAGCAATGCATTTGACCTTATAAGGACCATAAAGGTTTGAAAAATACATATAACATTCAGAGCCTAAATTAGGCTCCCCTCCTTCTAGCATGACTCCTTGAAATCCCTAGCCCTCGGTCCTGCACTCTAGTTTGGGTGTCCTCCGCCTTGAATTCCCTATCTTTCCCGTGTATTCGCACAAGCCCTTGTGCCCCTCTTTCACACGAATCAGTATTCATTTAACTATCTTTTTTAGCAAGTGAGGAGGAACGCTGAATATAGGAAAACTTTATTTAAAAAATTCATATTTCTTCCCCAGCCTTCACTTTCCAATAGTCGTCTACAAAATGGCGATTTCAAAAACAACTCTATCTTTAGCATTTCCGATTTTTCCTATTCTAGCAGTTTTATCCCACTTATATATCTAAGACATTAGGGGCTGAACGCGGAAACCTCTTTAAATAGTAAAGTAATATACAAACTACTGAGTATGCATGTGTCATACTTCATATATCAAATTAATTAATTATGCTACATTGATACATGAGATGAGAATGGCAGTCATTTAAAAGTTGTAGATTATATCTCTTTTACGTAGCTGCGATAACTTAAACTTTATTCTCGTAGCTTTAGGCGTTATTACATCCATACCAACACAGTGCATGCCCATGATTTGTCTGCCAAACGCATTTAAAAATACACTACAATCCGATACTACACATTGGAACCTACACGTCCAGTATAGTGTCTTCCGCGTAGACGATGTTGTCGTCTCCACGGCGCCAATTCAGTTGTAAGAATTCCGTTGTCTCTCACTTCAATATATGCATACTCCATCCCCGTGCAGTGTACACACTGATTTGCTTTATCTTCTAGATTGGAGAAGCCGCAGAGGCAACATAGTGGAAAACATACCTCTCCAGGTACCCAGTAAGGTTTTTATAATAAATGTGCCAATTTGTTTGTAAATTTGTAGTTAAAATATCTGCATTATTCCCTTTCCTGAGAATACTAATAGCACTTCACCCTCCAAGATTCTGAAATTCAATCTGTATAAATAAATCAGCTGTGCCAATATATTAGGCCACTATGCTTTGAAGCAGTTAAAACAGTTAATTTAAATGAAATATAGACATCTCTACTCCTGTTTTCTTTGGATCGAGACATTGTTTGTGCTGGCGCAGGTAAATTTTCTCCATACTAAATTTTGAAGATGTAAAATGTCTGCACCTCGTGGACGCTGATAGGATTTTGGATGCGTATCAGCGCAAGTGTGCTTCGTTGAAATTTAAAGGAGTTCCTTTCATAGCATTTCTCTTCTTTGGGACAAAATGTCAGGTGTATTGGAAAACAAGTGTTATTTGGGGGGGGGGATTTCTATTCTAAATATTACATACAGGTTGATTGAATCGTCTGAAAATCCTGGTGGTGATTACAGTGGTGGTCGAAGTTACTGTGGGACAGCCGTCTCTAATTCACAGGTGTCTAATAAATGTTCAAGTAAAGCATTTCATTGTGACAGAGGAACCTCTTTCAATATTTCAGAAATGTCCAATAAATGTTTCAGTGAAGGATTTCATTATAACAGAGGAACCCCTGTAATTATTTCAGAAATATATGGTAGAGGGACAACTGCCATTGTTTCAGAAATGGCCAGTGAAGGATTTCATTATAACAGAGGAACCTCTTTCAATATTTCAGAAATGTCCAATAAATGTTCCAGTGAAGGATTTCATTATGACAGAGGAACGTCTTTCATTATTTCAGAAAAGGCCTATGAATGTTCCAGTGAAGAATTTCATTATAACAGAGGAACCCCTGTAATTATTTCAGAAATATATGGTAGAGGGACAACTGTCATTATTTCAGAAATGTCTAATAAATATTCTAATGAAGCATTTCATTATGACAGAGGACCAGCTGTCATTATTACAGAAATGTCTAATAGATGTTCCAGTGATGGATTTCATTATGACAGATTAACAGCTGTCATTATTTGGGAGGTATCTAATAGATGTTCCAGTGATGGATTTCATTATGACAGAGGAACAGCTGTCATTATTTGGGAGGTGTCTAAAGATGTTCTAGTGAAGGATTTCATTATGACAGATTAACAGCTGTCATTATTTGGGAG
The DNA here is from genome assembly GCA_030762935.1 of Hymenopus coronatus. NCBI lineage: Eukaryota > Metazoa > Arthropoda > Insecta > Mantodea > Hymenopodidae > Hymenopus > Hymenopus coronatus. Next base: position 193,927,314 of record CM060900.1, on the reverse strand, counting down.
GTGTCTAATAGATGTTCCAGTGATGGACAGCTGTCGTTATTTCAAAACTGTCCAATTGGATATTTTATGACGGGGATGTATGTTTGAGTGAGTGCTATGCTCTCGTTATTGTGTGTGTATGAGAGGTTATATTTTCTGTTTGGTCAGTGTGCAGATGTGTGCATTAGGTAAACCCTGTGATTCCTCTTCTATTAGGCGACGATGAATGCTGCCTTGCAGCGGGAATCAGTGGTGTAGGATATCTACTGATTTCTCGTGGACGTTCGGTCGGCCAGCTAAGAATCCTTCCTGAGGGCGACTCTTTTCATTTCGGGATCCTCTGGTTGAGTTTGTTGTGACGGATGAAACTTTAAATGTGAAAATATTACAGGGAAGTAAATAATTTAGCTTCGGAAACATCAAATAGGACGTGCTATCTCCAGACTTTAAATTATCAACGAAGTTATCTGGAACCCGAGCTTAATGTCTGGGGCATTGATCCCGGAAGTTGCGTAGCTAGCCACACAAGAATATAGAGATGGTTCTCGGCGTGTTGGCCCCCTTTACTCTCTTTGAGACTTTGACGCCGTGGACGTCCTTGGACGCTTTAGGTACATTCCAATGGGAAATTTGGGCGCAGAATCGTCCTCAAGACATCTGTTACTGCCATCCGAGGTCTTGGACTCTTGAAGTCATGGGTTCAAGCCTGGTGAAGGACAATGCCCCCCCCCCGGTCATAAAAATCCTTAGCATGACTCCCTTCGAAAGCTGAATAAAGCCGGTGTTTCGGTGTCATAGATCTATGACAAGCAAAAGAACCCGAAGCCTGATAAAGTTGCATCTGAGAACAATTTCCGGTCTTTGACGCCCATTACATGGGAGCTAGGATCCAAGTGGTTAAATGAGCTCCCAAAATGAAAGTTAAAAGGAATAACGTGGATAACCAGAATTGCATTACTACAAGAGCCCTTGCTAATTGTTGTACTCCCTCTACGAGTGCACAGCTTCACTCCCAGCCAGACTCCTCTTCCTTTCTTACCATTTGTGGTTATTATTATTATTATTGTTATTATTATTATTATTATCATTATTATTATTATTATTAATTATTGCCGTTGTAGTTTCTTAAAGGTCGTCCAAGCTAAGAACCAAATGGGCATCGGGCTAATCACCCAACCTGACTTGTCCGTGATCCAGACTCTCTACTCCTGAGCAAACGTCTGACTCCAGGCGCTGGCTTATAAGCCGGCCGCGGATTTTTGCCTAAATGCCTATATTTCCCTTAAGAATTAAATATTGTCTTTACGTTTATTTTTGTATTTCATGTTGTTTGGAATAAATTATGCAAATATTATAGTGCCCAAATTTGCCTAGTTCACTTTGAATGCCTATTGTAATTATAAAGATTTACAGTATATATTATTTGATTAATGTTGAATTTTAGAAACTTCCAAAAACAATATTATGTTTAAATTCAAAGTTAAGAACATGTTAACAATAATTATTTCGATAATTGGCTATTTTGGTTCTTGAAAAGAAAATGTCAATGTCCTGATATTTGTGATTTTTGATATAACTGCACCAGATACTCAATAATTTAGCAGCTAAATAAACCTGATCTTTATGGTTGTTTACTTTTAACTACATTCTTTGTAGTCAGTGTTTTAAACCTAATGTTAAAATTATATAATAGTGCTATGTTTGCGGACGTATAGTTTCATTACTAGTGGTCTTGTTGTGAGAAAAGCCGAAGAAGAAGACATCAAGAGCCTCTAAACCTCGACAGTGGGTAATGTTTCTATCGTTGGCAAAGTAATATTTTGCAAAGCATGCTGCAAAGAAGTGTGCTTTAAATATTATTTTTCTGTTTTTGTACATTTCCGTGAAAGGTGAAAATTTCAACAAATGTTTATAATTTTATTAGGTAAACCGTGAAAAGGAATGTTATTTGGACCATCATAAAAATGTAAATCAGTACATTGAGCCATTTTTGCATCAAGTGCTTAACAGTGAACAAAAAGAGTTCTTTGATGACTTATGCAGAACTTTGATAAAAGCAAATATTCCATGGAGAAAGGTAGACAACATGTACCTGAGATATTTTTTGCAAAAGGTTGCGAAGATAAATACTGTAATCGAATACACCTTAAGAAGAAAGCATATGAGTGCAGTGTATAATTCTGTAAGCTTTTAAGTATTTTATTTTTTTCTATTATAGTACCTAGATTATATAAGTAAAGTCCAATAATTATATAGCCCTCAATGCACACTGTGACTATAAAAATAAATTTTATTTGTTGCAGACAATTGAAAAAATAAAAAGTAACATGGAAAATTCAACATTCTGGCGATCTGTTGATGACGCTACCGATTCATGTGGTAGAATGATTGTTAATATGATCGTTGGCAAACTCTCTTCTGATTATCCTGGAACACCTCATTTAATTTTATCCTGACATGTGGAGGCTACAAACCATTCTACAACCATGAGGATGGTTAGGGAAGTTCTGAGTAACTGAATTTTCCAAGTGAATCATATTTTGTATCTAGGAAAATATTGTATTTATGTTTTCTTTTGTTGTTGTTATTTTTAAGGATTTTGTGGTCAATTGAAAATATTTACAACAATCTTCTTATGTCCCTAACAAATAGTGCAGTATTGTGTTTAACGCTGGGGAGACACTTAAAGTGTTTTACTCCAAAATGCTACATGTCACATGCTGCATATGTTTTTCATATGCTGGCTGAGGGAATAAGGATAGATTTTCCCAAAGCGAAGAGCCTGATCTCAAGTGTAAAAATGGTTTTCCAAAGGCGCCGTACTACATTGCTGTATTTAAAGAAGCTTTGCCAACAGTGCCTTTACCTCCTCATCCTGTGATTATATGGTGGGGCACTTGGTTGAATGTAGCCCTTTACTATGCAGAACATGCTATGAAATTGAAGGGATACGTCAGTATATTTATTTTATGTTTTTAATTGCTACTTATTTGAAAATGTATTAATTCAAAATCGCTTATCACTTCAATTTTCGCCATGTTATTCGATATATTTGTAGTATTTAATTGTTTTTATAAATTTATAGTTTATTGTCACTTTTGAGGGGACCACGCAGTAAGTATACAAGAAACAAACGGTACCTTAAGAAACGTCAAATTAAAGCCTCGTTTTGCATTTCTGAAGGTACACTTTGGAAAACTGCATACCCAAATAAAAACAAAAAACTGTAACATTCAACTACTGCACTCGAGACTGCAGTTTAAGTGACGAAGCAAGTTGAAAAGAATCTCAAAGAAGTACTTGGAAGCATTGGGGAGACAATGAGGAACAATTCTGTAAAAGTAATGAAACGAAATCCTGATTGAAAAGGTGTGTTGACAGTAGAGGTACATGCTGGAAATCGCAAGATTGCGATGGCATTAGATTGGTCACCAGCAGAGCTTGCATCGTTTAAATGTTTCTTGTGAAATGGAGAAGAGCTTTTCCCAGTTTAACAACGTGTTTCTCAATAACAAAGATCAATTTTCAACACAACCTTTAGGGGAACGTTTGGTTGCTTATTGCCACAATAAGTAAACAATAAAATAATGTGTTAGATGAGAATTTCAATTTCAGTATATATTTCTGGTTATTAGTTTTCAGAAGAAATAAATAAAATGTAATATGAGAATTTCAGTGGCTAATTTAAATGCCTATTTCCTTTACGTTTAATGCGTGCAAATTTGCAGCCTGCTTATAATTCTTGGGGTAAACATAGAGAGAAAGAAGGAAAGAAGGAAGAAAGAAAGGAAAAAGCAAATAGGCCTGTGCGCTTAGACGTTTATGAAAGCTTGTTCTAAAGCTACCTGAATAGCAAGCATCGTTTCTTATTTAGGTGATTTAAACCTAAAGTTTTGTTCTATTTATATTCAATACGTTACCAATATTTATATTAATAAAACTTAAATGAATAATAACGTAAACACAGTTATTGCTATGCATAATAGCAATGAAAACAATAATTGTTTTAAAACACAGTATCACTAAATCAACATCTAAAACAAGAGGTAAATTAAAGTACATTTTGTGCACCATTTTGAAGTTATAATTTAATTTGGGGATACCTTTTTGAATACTTTATTGAAAAACTTTCGCTGACAAACTGAGCAACTAACAACTTGTGTATTTTGATGTACACTTGACAAAATAATGTCAAAAATGCTTACACGACCTTCTGGCAAGTGATAAAAATTGCTTCACCATTCGGGGGGGGGGAAAAGTCTCCATAATATTAAATCAATTCTTTCGGAATGAGATTGACAACAAAGAATTTGGGAGGGCTTAAAATGTCATTAAACAACACTTCTATTCACACCCACACATTCCAAACTTGCATCAAAGACTTCAGTTTAAAACTAACAGCTATTGGTTGTGGAAGTTATGAACACAAATGGTGTGATAAGTAACATCGTCTTTATATTACAGAATTTTCTTTCAGTGGAGTCGCGCTTGTGTCTTCCTCCTTCTTCTTAGGGTAGTTCCACCACTGAACATCTCCGCTTCCGAAAACAAGAAACACAACACCGGCAGTGGATGAGATACAGGCCGAGATGATGAAGATCAGCCTCCACTGCGCCAAGGCACCAGGCTGAAATAGTATCAAACAGTTTATGAGACACATAGTTACACTTCAATATGCAGAGTGTCTAGGAATTTGCACAGAATCGAAACTCAAAAATAAATATAAAACAAATTTGTTAATTAGGTTATATGTAAAGTGATTATCATTTGAAACGTGTAAAATAAAACAGGATTCAAATGACAAGATACATCACAGTAATGCTGAACCAGCCTGTTGCTGATATTTACACTCGACCAGTACACTGACCCAAGTTAAACTTGAGATTTTTTACCCCTAACTGGTAATCTTAACAAATGCAATGAGAGAATGAATATCATACCAGAGCAGTTGGCGAGAAAGAAATTAGCATGAGAATGTAATGGGATATCGCCCCTTACAATTGGTGAGTGTTTTACATTAATACAATGAGAAGTGTTGAAATTACAAAATAATATACTTCATGCTTATTTTCACACTGTCCCTAAACCACAAAACTGAAACGTTTGAGATAAGAAGTATTAATTTCCTATTCAAGAAAATAATGAATTTGAAAACTTAAACACTCAACACCGCACGTCATTGAAACGCTATTCATAAGATAAAAAAAAAAAAACATTTCTACTTACGTTTCCCGCAAGTAGTCCGCTGACCATACTTGGTACGAGGAATCCTGAACTCATCGACAGCAGACTCAGTATTCCTAGCAATGTTCCTGCAACAATGAGTGACAGCATTAAAATTATCATATTGTTAATTTACAGACTAGCCAGACAGTTGATTAGCGTATTGTTAGTTTCGTTTTGAAAATATAATCAAATCAATTTTATTGTTGTTCCTCCGTAAGCTCTAAGGGTAAAATCAGAATGAAAGGGCAGTAAGCAGACTGTGGTGCACCTATATTACCTCAACAGAACATGAGAACGCCGTTTGTCTTGCAGGTATGATTCAAGTCACGTGGAAAATAACATATATTTTAGCTCAAATGGAAGAGTACCGGCGAAGGAAATCGAAAGTTTGTGGTTCGGACCCTAATCATGACAGTGAGTTTCTTTATTCCGAAACTATTTCAAACGTTTAATACATTTTGTTATCGGAGTCTTGCAATAAAATCAGTATAAAGAAGGTTGCCAACTCCGAAGTATTCCTATTGCCTCTTCGTTTCATGTGGTTCAGGTGTTTAAATATAAAACTCGTTTCCTTAAAGCTATATTTCACTTTTCTTTGTACTATCAAACTTCTCCATTAAGTCCCATCATGATATTTCTTCGACTCCTTTGGTCCTGTTCTTGAAATCACTCCATACAGCTAGGCAGCCCTTTACTTTTGGTCAATAACAAGAATTGTTTTCGGTTTGTTGTCCATGTTCTTTGTTACTTTAAAATTGCATAGAATGAGAGTAATATTTGCAAGGAAATCAGACATTCACTATACATCAAGTTTGTCCTAGACCCATATTTCCTTAGCTCCTCACCCAACAACCGTTCTCTGTATATTGGCTAGGGTTTAAGTGACGAACTTTTAACATACAACCAGTAAGAAGCGGACTCACCTACATAGGGATGTTTTCTCTTGACTGTACATTAACTCACATATAAGTGTTCCATTCCCTTAGAGCGCAGTAATATTTTCCCTCCATAAGGATGGCACCTTAAGGAAAACAGCTTTTGACTCCACCCAGCCGGGATACGTATACCACCGCTATTAAAGGGTTTGGTTACCATTGCTGAAAGTTTAAACCAATAACTACAATATAACTCGGTTTTCTATAGACAGGAGTGAAGCACTTTGGCGTTTCTCTTTATACTGTCATTTATATGAGAACTTTCATCGTGATAAAGAGAAGACCTTTAAAGTTATTGCCGAATTACGAACAAAGCAGCATAGCGTGAATATAAAAGGTTTAAGTTGTAATGATCCCTTCGACAGTTCAGTCATACTTTAGGGAAGGCAAAGTACGCTTCCAAATCAATGGCTGTGTTTATGCTGGGAAAATACAGGTGGTCGAGCTGGGGGAGCTAGATTTTATCAGGACGAATATAACCGCTCCTTTCCATTCTGAACCACGTTTTATTCACGTCAGTATATGTATGGAAAGTGTTCCCTTCCAACCAAAAGTTCCATGTTGAAAGAGAAAAAGGATTTTAAAAGTGGGCACACGTGTGTGTGTGTGTGTGTGTGTGTGTGTGTGTGTGTGTGTGTGTGTGTGTTTATTTGAAGGACGATAGGTATGTATTCACATTACTGTTTTTGAAAATGGCAACACCGAGAGGGAAATGTTGAATTCAATTAATTTAATACTCGTATCACAGATCACCTACAATGGCAATAAACACATGATTAAGATTTCAAATATATATATATGACACCTTTGAACCTGAATATTGAGTATTTGATGTAGCTTACGTGCGCTGAAATTAGAGCCGCTATACATCGTAGTATGGAATCAAAGAGGTTCTGGATATATTCCTGGGGGGCCTCCTTCCGCGCAGTTTGTATGCGAGCCCACAAATGCTTGCCTGGCAGACCGTGACAAACAAGTGGTCGACCAACCATAACCCAGCCATGTTCGATGGGCGACATGTCAGACAAACGTGCATGCTAGGAAAGCAAGGACTTCTTAGCAGAAGGCTTGTTCATTCCTAGCAAAATGTGGGCGGGCTCTGTCCTGCTAAAATGTGGCCCAGGGAGATACCTGAAGCATAGGGGAGTATCTAAGACTCTACAATCTCCCTGTTCAAAGTGCCTTCAATTTGTAGGAGGTGATGTCGGTTGCAATAGCAAATAGTATCCCGAACCATCACAAGAGTGTTGTCCAATATGACGCTCAATAATGTAGACCTGCTGGTTGCGCTCACCACGGTTCAGCTGGATACGTATGCGGCCAACACTATTGGATAGGTTGAAAAAGCTATCAGAACCGACTTATCTGACTTTGTCACGGGATTACAAACCCACATCCTGAAGACTAATCATTCTGCCCCGTTCAAGCTTACTGACATGTAATATGGCTAACTTTGCATTGGCATTCACTTTATCGTTGCCGCCTAGTTTAACAGCTCTGCACTGACTACACTTGGTGCAAAACTGATATTGTCGGACAAACACGATAGGGACATACACGTCCAATTCCTGTACAATCCTAATCACATATTGCTTGCAGACACTTCTACACATCCACCAAGTTTGGATTCATTCGGGAAATTCCTTCATGGTGTCGCAATTTATACCAGGTGAGTTAGGTCACCCATCAAACGGCTTGTGTGCCGTAGTCCAGTTTTGCGCATACTTACACCTATTGCTTGATATTCTTAGAGAGGGGATGAGCAAAATTCAGAGGAACAGCGGTACCGATTTTATAACCTTTTTATTAGAGTATGCAAAGCAACGCAATTAAGTAAACCCATCGAAAAAAATGGACTTATCATATCAGTACACTATCAATGTCAGCTAAAAAGAAAATGGCGGAAGCTTGTACTTAGAGCAGGGCTTGGCTGCCAAAAATTAGGAATACATTACGGACAAGCCTCAACCATCATGGACCCGTGCAGTGAAAACGGATATATTATTAAACAACGGTTTATTTAAGTTTTTGTTTGAACTACGTCGGCTACATCTCAAATAACATGTATAATATCTTTTGTCATTTAAGTAATACTATTATGGTGGCAATTGCATAGCGCCTGGCGTACATGTCGTACTATTAATCGTTCAGTCAAGTCCAGAAATAGTTATACAGGATTATGAGATGTCCGGTGCGGGATCCCCCCACCTGTGACACAGATTCGAGTCTCAGCATTGTTCATATACTTTTTTTAACTGCTCATCAAAATTTGGAAACCAAATTTACAGTAACTTAATTTTGAAGTCCCTGTGAGTTCAGGACATTATAAATTAAATCGTTATTGGTTGGCTGGAGTTTGTAATGTGTAGAATGCGTTTAGTGACGTCTGCCTTATTTGACTGGCATGATACAGTGTGTTATGAATGCCGACCCCCTTCATTCTCACACATATGCTGTCACACGATATTTTGGCCAGTCTTTCATCATGTACTCGACAGAAGAGTGCGTAGATATGCTTTTCATCTACGGAGAAGCAAGAACAAATGCACAAGCGACTCTGCATCTATACCGGGAGAGATATCCGAATAGACGACAACCAACAGCAAACACCTTCCGGTATGTTGAAAGGCGTCTGCGTATAACAGCGTCACTTGCGAGAATGCCTCCTGTTACATACGCACCAGCAACATCGGGTGCTAATGCAGGAGTTGCTTTGAACGCTATCCAGAACAATCCGCATACTAGTACATGGGCAGTTGCTCAGGTGGTGAACATCAGCCAGTCTTCTGAAGTGCGAATATTGAACACTAATAAGTTTCATGCTTATCATTTGCACCTACACCGAGCACTTCACGGGGAAGTTTTTGAAGCTCGAGTGACCTTTTATGAATGGTTGCTGGAGCGACTAGCAAGTTATGTGGGATTCGTATCCAGGATCCTCTTTTCTGACGAATCAAGATTCCACAGCAATGGAACCATACATCACCACAATATGTACTATTGGAGTGTTGACAATTCTCATTGGGTAAGGAAGGCAGCATTCCAAGAGAAGTGGGGAGTGAATGTCTGATGTGGAATCTTGGGAAACCACCTTGTTGCACCATTATTCTTCGAGGGGCATCTAACACGAACACGCTACCTGGAATTCCTCCGTAATGAGCTACCCTTATATTAGAGAATGTGCCACTGCAGGGGCGAATGACGATGTGGTTTCAACACGATGGTGCTCCTCCGCATCGGTCACCTGATCTGACACCCCTTGACTTCTTCCTCTGGGGTTATTTAAAAGAACGCGTTTATGCAGGGGAGTTATTCAATCCAGAAACCCTTCGCCAGCGTATTACAGTGGCCTGTAGATCTGTTCAACCCGCCGTGCTACACCAAGTCAGAGGCTGCATTGAACAGCGGGTCAAGGCGTACAATACCCAAGAAGGGCACCAGTTCCAGCACTTTCTTCGTTAGAGGAGTCGTGTTTCAGGAATAGAAAAAGGGTCATGCCAGCGCCACAAAACATACCAATATGAAACAATACGTATTTTTAATGACACAATAATTTTACGTCTGTTTAACTTCTATGTTAAACTCTCATTATGTATTATTTCTCAATATGTGTAGAAAGCTAGCTGGAAGCAAGAGCAGATGAGGGTGTTTACGAAACTAGGTCACTGCATAAGGGGGACATTCTTTGTTAGGCCAGAAGTTGGCAAAAGTCGCGTACACCTTTATGCATGTGCGTGCAGTAGAGTAACAAGTGAAAGTGGATTGGGGGAAGTGTTTAATGTTTAAGAAATGAGTTTTTCTTCATTGTATAGAGGCAGTCACATGGTGTTTATAGTGCATTATGGGTAGTGAGAATTGCATTATGGGACGCATAGACGCCAAGTTCGCGGTCTTTTTCACCAATAGAAATAAAGCAGTCATGACACCATATTATGCTATATAAGTGGAAACTTTAAGACAGTTGAGGTACACATAGCAATGCTCATTTGTTAGACTGACACTGTAAGTTCGGCTGCTAGGCTCACAATTTTAGATTCGGCTGCTAGGCGCAAAACGTAATATTCAGTTGCTAGAGAAACTACATGATGTTTAGTTGCTAAGGGAGTAATTTCAGTATGTGCGGCAAAAAGTGCTCTTTTTTTTTTTTTGGTAGAGTTTAACTAATTATGGTACCGCAGGCGGTGACACGGATGATACATGAATGAAGAGTGAGCACCGGTGGAATGCGATGGCGGGGGAAACCGGAGAGCCCGGAGAAAACCCGCCCCAGCGCAGCTTTCTCCACCACAAATTTCACATGCGGTCGCTTGGGATCGAACCCGGGCCGTCTAGGTGAGAGGCGAGTGGTCTAACCACTTGGCCACGGCGCGGCCACAGAAGTGCTCGTTGTTATGTTTAAAGACTCTAGTCACCAATAAATTTAAATATACAAGTCAAAAGTGTTATGTAACATTCAGAAGTATAGCTCCTCACTACCTCCATTGTTCTCCAGCCTGAGTGAGTCAAATGTCATGTTCAACCTGCCGACGTCATCGGAGAACCGAGCTGAGCTGAGGCAACAATAGTGTGGAGAGTGACATACTATAAATAGGTAGGGGAGGATACTCATACACATTACACACGAGACCGACGCATACTCGGCGCCCAAACGACGCAATTTATCCCCCATTACTATCCATTTAGACCGAAACACACTCATAATTTTTAAATTTTACTTTTTTAAACTTAATGGACTGGACTAAAATAATGGGAGGTATAGGCATAGGCATTACATTACACTAGGCATAGGCATAGGCATTTACACTAATGGGCATAAAAAGCCGATAATTTCCCCAAATCACACTAGTGGTTTTCCCTTCATAAAGTTTTCACCTCCAAGTAACCAAACATTGACCTCTCCCAGCCAATATAAATATTCCATGTGAATGGCCTGAAAAACAATCCAAAGACAAAAAATTAAATATGTTCCATTCACATGGTTTTCTCTAGATCTCTGTAACACATTGAAATGCTTATTTTTCTACATAGTTCACGCAAATCGGGATAAAATTATCAGAAATTGTACTTTTTGGTAATGTCTAACGCCCTCTTTTACTACTTGTGGTACCGCAGGCAATGACACTTGTGATATATGAAGATGTAGTACCGGTGGAATGCGATGGTGGGGGAAATCAGAGAACCCGCTACTGCGCCGCTTTGTCCACCACAAATCTCACATGCGGCCGCTTGGGATCGAATGCAAGGCGAAGTCCAACCTTTCGGCCACGGCGCGGCCAGAAACGATCTGATTACTTCCTTTCTTGTAAGTAAAAGGGAAATAGGTGAATACAGTGGGATAAAGCGATAGTTAATACCTTTAAAAGCTGGTTGCAATGAGAATGAAATTCGTTTGTCTGTATGACCAGGATCTGACAAATTGCCGCTTGAGAAATGCATAAGTATTTTAAAGTTGAAACCAATAACAAGGAATATTTCAGAAACAGTCAGCTCTTCAAAAAGAGGTATATGATATAAATTATGTATTTTAATGAGATCCACATTTTTTGTGCTGTAAGTTTTTGTCTATCTCTTACGGTTTACCAGTTATGTAAAACTCAGCAAAATCTTTTCAGAATAAAGGGGTCTTCAGAGGCTATTCCCAGAAAATTAAAGATACTCATTTTATTTATTATGTATATGTCTTTAACGTGCAATATTATAATCAAAGTCGTTAGAGCCATTTCTGAGAAAATAAATATTTTCGAAAATATTTCCATGTCACGGGTAGTTGTAAGTGGGAAATTTTTGTTTGTTTTGTTTTAATCTTCGTGCCACATCTTTAGAATATACTAAACTTAAATACCAAGTTTGGTATTTAACGGACTTTTCGTTTCTGAGCTATGCTGTCCACCGGCACACCCACAGACACATACATGGACCTTTTACTAAAAATGCTCTTTTTTGGTTTCAAGAGGTCTCAGAACATGTATTTCTGATGAAATATCGGTGTCGAATTTTTGGATAGCTTCTCTATCTAGTATGTGTAGAGAAAATAGAAACCAAACAAACGAGCAATGTTATCATCGTTATGAAATGAAGGGGTTGTTCAGGTAACGCCTTTATGAATGAGGTTTACTCTAATTAGTATACAAGGAAACGCTAAACAAATACGATATCATTTGACATTCTTAAAGTTTAAAACACAGTTGCTTAAACTAAAAAAAAAAAAAAAAAAAAAAAACACACACACACATATTAAAGAAAAAAAAAGTATAAATTGAAGGTGGTTACTGAAATACCACATTTAATAAAACTACTTTAAGTGAAATGTAATATAAAATAAATAGTTTCCGGATCAAAACTCAGTTTTACACTTGGTTAGTTCACCTCTGTAATTCTAGATAATTGAAATTCTATTCGTCTCTCCTGGTAAGTCAATTTAGAAATGTTCTGTTTCTTTAACTGTTGCTTTTTATGAGTTGTCGTAGAAGACGAGCTTCAGTGAAAATAATTCTAAAATGAAGCAGAAGCAGAATTTTGAGAGCACCTTATGATTCTCCTCAGCACACAAAACGACGTTTTTGTTGAAAACATACTGGCAGGAATTGTGTACACAGTGGCACTAATATTTTGAACTTTGTAAACATTGTTTTAATACTGAATTAGTGCTCAATAATTGAAGTTCACATGTGGTGTTATTTCTGATTTCTTGTGTTGTACGCTATTTTCTCAATCGAATGGCGTAAAATAACTTTCAATATGCATATACTCATACTACAAGGGGGAGCTGGTCCATACATTTCAGGTGACACTAAATTTAAAATTTTCAATTTACAATAATCTTCAAATGTTACGTCCATGCAGCAATCAATGTTACAAAACACGTTAGAATAAAGAGGTTTACATTCGATATATTTCATATTCGAAGACTATTCCATTTGAGACACGGTTTCTTGAAAAATCTGTTCTCAGTCATCAAGTAATGCGGCTGTGGAGCACCGAGTTTCCAGGGATTTCTGTTGACAGCACAAGATATAACTTGCTTGATTTTGGAGGGTATCGGTAAAAGTATGTTTAAGATAAAAACAATTTGAATGAAAAAAGAAATATAAAATCTTCCTCAGTTGCTAAAATATCTGACTCAGTTTTTTGAGGGTGCTCTAGCATAGCATAAAACACATCACAAAATTTAGTTATATTCCTGTATAAGCGAGTATTAACCTGGACAAGTAATTCCTTCTTGTTGGACTAAAGAAATGTTCTCAATTTCTTGCTTTATACGTGATAAAACCGTCAAAACTAGGCTTATATTAGCTTATTTTGAATTAGCTATAAATTCCTCTAAACGCAGCAGTTTTATAAGTGCTACGTTAACAAAGGATCACATTCTGCAGTGTTTCTCAACAGTTTCATATACTTATCATTTTGCTTTTCCATCCCTTTTCCTTTTGTGAAGTTATGCGCAACATCAAGGCCAGCATAATATATGAGCGGCCTGCTGTTTGAATATCTGATTATCCACATATTCGCTGTTTATTCCTCTCTAGTTTCATCAGAAAATGCTATTGAAACCAACATTTATCGCATACAACAGGAGCTAGCCTGAAAAACAAAATTTTATAAGACATTTGCAATAATGTATTGGAAATAGATTAAAATAGTTAAAATCAAAGTGCATTATTATTAAATTAACACGTTGGAATTGTGTGTACGCGTGTGCGTCGTGTATGCATATGTTGAGAGCTTAGCACACACTCAGTCCTTCAGACACAGTGACTGAAATTGGCTGATGCTCAGATGTGCCTGGCAGCAATAGATTCAGATATGGAAAAACCGCAAAATATGCTATTTAGGCAACCAAACACAATAGAATGTTCTATACAGGCACACCACTGCGGAGAAGGAGGTTCGGATAAGAATCTTCTTTGTCATCTCAATGGACACTTTATTTAAACAGAACAGCCACCATTTCTTAAAGAACAAATATATAAAGGGAGTTAAAGTATAAGCAAGTCTACAATTGTAAATAGTGAGTTATTCTTTATACCAGCAATATAAACAAAAGCTATGCAGGATAGACATTCATACAACCACTTCAGCTCAGAAACTAAGTGAAATTGATCATCCGTATTTCTGAAGCCATTGTTCTTAATTTTGTGACCTGAACGATGTACCAGAAGTTATTATACAATCAGTGCGTGCTTCTTCACAACTAAGAGCTATTTGTAAGTGGCTGGTTGTCGTCCTCGGTGGTGTAATGGTTACCATGCTACCCAAGGTCACGGGTTCAAACCCAACGTAGGGCGATGGTTATTTTCGGTCGTAAAAGTCCACAACATGCGGAAGGAAAGCAAAGCCGTTGGTCCCGTGTCATAGATTTACGGCACGTAAAATATCCTCAAGACTGATAAAGAGGTCTCTGAGCAAAACTAAGCGGCCTTTTACGCCCAACATAAAATGGGACGACGAGAACCACAGTAGTTAAAGAGCGTCCATAAATAAAACTCCCTTTCCTTTCATTTCTTTAAGTAGTTGGTTGACTATGAGTTTTATAAATAATTGACTACCTTGAGGTTTCATTGGAATGAATGATTCCACTTGGATAATTTCACTGTTTTGACTGATATTATAGTTATGTTTTGTATTTTTAAATATCACCCTGCCAGTTGCAATATATGTATATTAGTAAAATATGATGGTAAAGAGGTGGAGTTAGTCCGAAAAATTGAAATCCCGCCTATGCTCCAGTTGCTCTATCCACTGGACGGAGACCAAGGTATCAGTGGTTCAAATCCCGCCTATGCATTGAATTTTTGGTGTAACTTTACCTCCCCAATTTCTGGCCTATATATGACAGGTGCAGAAGAAACAATTAATTCATAACAACATTAAAATAAATAATTAACTAAACAAATGAATACATACTAAGACTGTTTTTTCATTACTGACACAAACGCTAGGATGCTATTTGTGAGGAATTTCATTTCGCACTACTAGGATACATTAATGTAGAGATGCCAGCCATACCAGCAAAATTGGGAGCGAGATCCACGCTGTTTGCCAGTGGCCCTGATGAAGCACAGCCTCCGGTGCCTGAGATGAGGATGAAGAGTGCCACTTCTGTCACAGGATCACAGCCGACGTTCGTTATCAGCAAGCACAACGCTGCAGGCATCAGCGTCGCTGTCAACAAAGTACTTTCATTTTCCAGAAATAATAAAATGTGCAAGAGTAGATATGCCCAGAAAGAGTAATAGCTCGCACAAAATCTGAGATACGTTTTACTAGCTAGAAGCTCAATATTTTTATTTCAGACTCCTAATGCATTAGTTATTCTATACAGAGTTATAGTGCACAATTTATATACGCAAAATCAATGCAAAACAGAAGCTTCAGCCTGAAAGATAAGATGTTACAAAATTGGTTTATCACACTATAGAGTTCACTTACCTTACAATTGTCAAGAATATGTCTGCAACTAAAGCGAGTATGCTTCTATCCCATACATCCATTTAAAATATCTTAATACACAAACTAAAGTCCATAAAGCTTAAACTTGTCCTATTAAATCATTGGGAAGCTAAAGTTGGAAATTGATTTTATTATATATTAAATATTTTATAAAGATAGAACTTGAGTGCGTTTTTAAACATATTTTCCTAGTTTTCAAGTTTTTATTTAAGTCCTAAAGCTGAAGAGATTTTTATGATTACTTAGAAGCAAATAAAATATAAATTCCTGAGTGTGTGCTTAATTTTTCAGAAGAAAATACTGAAGACAGTGCTCAAAGACAAAATATATTCTTTTTTTTCTTTTGGGAAGTGAAAATTGAATAATTAAATAAATTAGAATTACGGTTAACACATATTTACTCATAAATGTGTTTCTTTATAACATTTATGTAAATAAGAGATTGTATTTGAGTGCAGTGAGAAATGGTTTTGCGTAATGAATCAAACTGCTGCTGCAGCAGGAAGAAGTGCTCCAAAGGTTTGAGCTAAATAACCTAGGCTCTTAGGATTTGCTACCTTAATGAGTTCCCTGAAGCAACTCTATGCATCAACAGGTGGCCTTTGCCCTTAATGGGCGTTATTGCTATTTATTTATGTATTTATTTATTCATTCATTAATTCATTTAACTTAAGGCAGTACACCGGCCATGAAGTCCTCACGTTTGTAAAACCTTTACTGTGCATTCACTTAGAAGTATTCTAAAACCGTGAAACATTTATTTCCTTTTGATTCATTTCCTGTCAAGTGAACTTTCCCCGCCATTTAAGCAGGAAAGTATCAAAGATATAATAGGAATAACAACAGTGTGCAACCATTGTTTGGTCACGAAAAGAAATTTTGAAACTATTGGCCAGAATTTTACATTTTTTTTTTCATTTACAATAAAACAGCTTGAAACGTTTAGATTATTAATATAGCATGGTATCGTTTAAAAGGTTTGGTATCTTAGAAAGTATCGGCGTTAATTTTCACAGCAGGCTTATTATACGTTTATATATGAAATAATGAATACCTAAAGAATAAAGACAGTGTACCTATATTCCTTTGGGCTGCCCAGTATTTATGTTTCGTGCAAAGCAGTTTATTTCTGAAATGTGCTACGTCATTTATATCAGTGTGTAAAAATAACCTATAAAAGCAACATATTTCTCTATTAGTAGTTTCCATTTGTGTACATTTTTGTCATACCACCAACATTTGTTTATGAAATAAGATTCTTTTAACAAATGTGAGTGTTTTGTAAACGCGCATGTTAATGTTACACAGTCAATAGATGTATTTTATGCTCGGTCAACTGGAAACAAGCGCAGTGATGTTCGAAACGTGCGACTAATTACATTATATTGATCAGGAATGCAAGTGGACTAGAATGTGTCTGAAATCGCAGCAGCTAGCTTTTATCCCATTATAACATAAGAAATCTGAATTTACATTTTATTAAATATTTGTTTTCCTAGCTAATATAAAAGGCGAAACAAGTTATGATTATGAAAGTGTTAACTTAGCTACTACTTAAAGCTGCATTACAGTTAAGGGATGATAATGTCTTCTGTATACTCGCGTGCGTAAAAAGTGGCCCATTGCAGTGTTTTTCTGTCCGTTAGTTTTCCACCTCCAGGTAACCAAACTTTGACTTTCCAGCCGCCGTCAGTTAGCTATGCCGTAAAGACAAACAGAAACATAAGATCTAACATGATCGTTGGAAATTTATACGTGGGTCACTTACTATCTCTACGATGGTGTTTCGTTACAATTGGCGAACAAGGAATGGCTAAACCAAATAAGCGTTATGAGGCATTCTAGAGGAAGAGTGAAGAGTCTGTCGTTAAATTAGGCAACAGCTACGAGACTTGCATATATGAGAGCTTTCATTCGAGACATATGGACAAAGGTTAACGCTACTGCCGTTATCGAACGGAAATAAGCAAAGTGGTATTAAGAACACGGTAGTGCACCACGAAAATGAAAGGTTTAAATTGTAATATTACACGCCATACTTTAGGAGAGGTAAAGTACCCTGCCAATCATTGACTATACTCGGGGCGAGAGTTTATCAGTACCATCGAACAGGCATTTTCCATTGTTAGCCATATTTTGTGCACGTGGATATACATGTCATTTACTGGCCTCGACTCAACCAAAGTTCTGCCAATCCGCCTAGATAAAGTTTCAGAATATACACTTACTCTATAGCGGTGCAAGTGTGCCCAGAAGTTGTCAGTAGGGATCGTCGCCTTTATCAATTAAAAATAGGGAGCATTTTCGAAATGCAACCAATAGCGCAGTACCGCTTAAATTAGACTTTTCCTAAAATGACAGTTTTATTTTTGTAGCAGTATATCCTGCAAATGTCATCTCAGAAACAGTTGGTTATGATTAGATACCATTCTACAACTTTAAGTTTTGAGACTTTTCCATTATTTTTTTCATATGGAAAACGTTTAGACTAGCTTTCTTGACAATGTACGGAATGCTTCATAAGGGAAAGTAGAGCTGAAATTTTGAACTTCTACATTTAGATGAAAATAAGGCAAATGATCCGTGGGGCTAATACACTCAAATTGATCACTAGCTCACCCGTAAATGGAATAGTCACTTTGTAGTAAAAGAACAATAAGTCAAGACAATTTTCTTATTTTGAACTAAAACTAAATATAGTGGATATATTTAGGCGATGGTTATTCTAAAAGTTATTTTGTAATGAGCATTTTAAAAAATATGGTAGAAGAATCAAAATAGATGACGGGATTTCTTCTTCTGATCTATCAGCAACGCATGTCTACCATAATTTAGTTTAAAGTATCTCAAAAGGATTTTGTAATAATGAAACAATTTATTATAATTATTTGAGACATAGAAAAACTTCTGAGAGATATACTACACCAGTATACCGTGGGCTGTACAACACCTTCTATATCCATGCTGTAAATAATCATTGACATATTAAGGCGTACCACTCGAATCTCGTTGGCAGTATTATTATAGTTTCTTTTAAATGGGCGAATATGATATAGGTAATTAACTGGATTTATATCATTTCTTTTTCAAATTGTTTTCAATTCAGTTTGGTGTCTACAACATTTAGTATAAACAAATAAATGAACTAAAATTGTGTTATATTATTTTCGTTTGCGTACATATTAATAGGTCAGTTATGTATACCCTGGCGCTGATCATTTTTGGCACTTTGGCTATCATGCGTAATTTAGAAATGATGTGCTCCAGAGACGCAGGTTAAAGGCGTTGCTTCTGGGAACAATGTAATGTTCATACGGAAGGGCGACAGCCATTTTATTATTATAAGTTCGTTGTGGAGGGACGTGTATCATTTAATTGATGCATGGGGATACATGAATAAGAGTTTTCTGTGGCAAATGAATCTTCTCTGAACCTAAGCTATACCATTCTCTCATCACTTAAGCTAACTTAAAATGTCCTTTCATCTTTTATGCAGCCATGACACCCTCTATCCTAATCTAGATTTCAGCCACATGTAGAACGTTCATCAACTAAGCTTACATATGGCATTCTGACATAATCTATTTTATTTTAGCATCGTCTAATCTAACCCAAATTTCACCCCATGTGAATCAAAGAAGGGTAATATCCACATCGCCTTACGTATTCTTGCCCTTCAACGCTTTGCATTGCAGATAATGAAAAACGCAAACTGAAGGATATGTCTTGATTATTTGTATCGGTTTTTACTATGTTCGACAGGTATTCACTTCTATATTGTTTCAGTGTTTTAGAACACAAAGCAAAAATCTATCGACCTGATGTCTACTATAACTGCGTCAGCATCTATGTGTGTTATTACACTGACTGTTATGCGGGTCCTCTCCACCTATTACAATGAAGAGCTGGACCTTCCTTTCATTCTTTATTCTATTATAACATTGTCTACCCCAACCTATATTTCACCTCCATGTAGACGTAAAGTAGACCGCTTTCTTAACGCCTAACATAACCTACACCACCCTTTCATTTTGCATTCTATCTTAGAATTGTCTATAAATTTGATTTGTTTGAATTATTGTGTCATTCTTTGTGCAAGGTGAATGTATTGGTCCTTTCCAAGATCTGATAGAGTATTGAAAAATGCGGTAATGAGGCAAAGTGGTGTTGAGTTTATGATAAGGTCTGCAAATCCTAACATTAGCTTGTCTCCAAGTGCATCTAAAGTAAAGCTTGGGCCAAATATTGTTCCAGGAGAAGAAAACCTTTAAATAAATGCAGGTTTCATTGCGGATCTGGAATTGCTAGCAGAAGCACTTGGAAAATATTGCAATTGCTCTGTTTTTGGAGGAAATGTGAATTGAGTAGATGATGGGAGGACAGCAGGTTTGGTTCGTACATTACACATCTTATGTGAAAACTGTGAAACTGTCACACCATTCAAGATATCAAAGGCCAGTGATAGAGTATATGAAGACAATATAAGATTTTCTTATGGACTATCATTTGGAAGAGAAGCCGGAAACCTTTTATGCGATATAATGAACAAGCCTAGTCCTCCACTAAAATTTACTGCCATGAACATTAATCACTTCAACGCAGTTGTAAATTTAAATGAAGGGGACATGGAAGTGGATGATCAGGTGGCTATTGAAGAAAATGTTGATGCAGCTAATAGCAACGGTTTATCAGCTTGCTGTGACAGTTCGCGGATGAAGACAGGACCTCTTATCAGGAACCTCAGTTTATTTTAGCTAACGAAATCATTGTACATGTATTTTAAAGAAAGTTAGTTCAGTCCATATTTAAATTCTCACTGAAGACAACTACACGTAGTAAAAGCAGCGGAAACAACCACAAAAACGCCACCACCTACATTTCTTTTAAGTAGTGGTTAGTCCCTTTATTACTACATACGGAGAATACCGACAATAGTGCAATAAAATGGCATTTGGGAATAATTTTGGGATACAAACGTTCTAAGTGTAAGTACCACTACCACCGCCACCACCAACACCACCAGCATCACCTACAACAAAAATAATAATAATAATAATAATAATAATAATAATAACAACAATAATAATAATAATAGTAATAACGAAAAACAACTATAATACACTTCATCGCCATGGAAGGGTCTGGAGGATGATGCTCATAATGTCAATACTTATCTATTTAGGTATTTCTTAACCTATATTACAGACCACAGAGGAGTACCTCAGAATGTTTACTCTCGTCTACGCCTGTGGTTGCGGGGGTACAGGTCAGGTGGAAATTGTCAATACCCACATTACGGCTAGACAGGGAATAACGTCCAAACTTTCTAATACTCCTGGCTGGTTCACGGCGGTATCAAATCAAAGTGGCTAGAACCTCACATTATCCATACTCACCTAAGCTCGTCGCCAGCTTCTACATTACGGCTAGACAGGGAATAACGTCCAAACTTTCTAATACTCCTAGCTAGTTCACGTCGGTATCAAATCAAAGTGGCTAGAACCTCACATTATCCATACTCACCTTAGCTCGTCGCCAGTTTCTGCACCGAGGATACAGATTAAGATGGGGGAAAATCTGATCATGTCCACACTCACCTATGCCAGTTGCTAGCTTTCTGATCGAGGTTACGGACCAGGGTGGACTGGAATGTAGAAGTCTCTCGGCATACCAGGAAAACAACAGGGCAACAATAAAGCGGCTGATATTTGGTAGACCAGACACCAGTCCATTCTGGTAAACAAATAATGAAATAAAATTGTAAGTTATACTTCTATATCATTCTGAACAATATATTGTATTTAAATATCTCTCTATCACACATTTAAAGTGAGAGTTTTACTTCTGTCAAATAAAAGCTAATTAGGTTGACGTTATGAGCTCTGTGTTGACCTGGTAAGGATTAGTTAAGCAGCTCCTCCCATATTCATGGTTCCATGTAGTTTCAGGTTACCATGTTGAATAGCACACGATTTTTTGTGATGGCGGTTGTGCACCAGAGGCTAGGACACAAGACTGTTTTTGATTCTTTGAGAGAACGTGATCAATCCAGATCTAATGAGTTGTTCTTCCATAAGAAAGAAAATAAGAGAAAGAATGTAAAGCTGTGTAAGTCAATATTTGGGTATGTTATCTCAAGAAAAGTTCAGAACGCCTTGTTCCGTACTGGCAAAATTCAAGAACCATGGAACTTTGGATGATATACATACACGGAACTCATAAATGACACAGAAGTTGCAAGAAAGGCAAATATGGGTGACTTGCGTCCCAACGATGGTACTGTATATTTATTCTGTTTCTGCTTTTCCATTGTTGTTTCAGCATTAAGATTATCTGAAACAAATTTAATTACCAGTGTTTTGCAAGAAAACTATTATAAACAGGGTCGGCAACCCTTGCAAGTAATGCGATATTCCTAATTTTTTTACAGGGTTCATTACTGTACATTTCAGTTGCTTAAAAATTACTTTTTTCTTTTATTTGCAATATAAAACTTCTTCTTCCAGTTAATTTCCTATTTGTTGTCCAGTTCCTTTGCTCATTTCCAGTGACATATGTAATAAAGAGGACAAGGCAATTTCATCCAATCACTGCAGATAAAGTTTCTCTTACATTCCCAACCTTTCTTTCGTTCCCCATAAAAGACCTCTGTTCATTGCTTAAGCCTTCAGTGGCAACATTTTTACATATAACCAATGGAAAAATTATATATCTAATAGTGTCTCACGGTCATTAATGTGGCTTCCATTTTGTATTCCTTCTGCACTTGCTTTGCTCAATACAAGAAGAAGCCGGGTAGCTGGGTAAGTCAACTGATTCAGGGAATTTTGCCAACATTAAATAGAGAAAAACCTACAGGGAACCAAAAGTAGCATTTGTTTTCTTTTCCTCTCGACTGTACATCCAATGAACTTTCTTTCCAACATCGTTGTACTACGAGGGCTGGAAAGAAATAAGTTGCAACAAATACATCTATCGCGAACCATTTATTCTACAATCATGAGTCTTCTGCAGCCTTCAACGAAATCCCCTGCAGCATGCTGAACCTATTGCCAGATGTAGGGATGTCGCAGCGGTGCCCTCTGTGTTGATGTCTGCAAGAGAGCGTACTGTAGCTCGAAGTATGACACCTCTGGTGCGAAAAATCAACCCTCAAAGTATTTCTTTCATCTTAGGGAACAGTTGTAAGTCACACGGACTCATACCTGGTGAATAGGGTGGCAGCTCATCGCTCAAACAGGTTTGGCACAGCAACCGCATTTTGACAACGGGCGTTGTCCTGCAAAACAATGGGTGGATCCCTTACTGGAGGTTGGGTCGTTTCCTACGCAGTTTCCTAACCCGTTACCCAATTCCGTGGAAGTTCAACTCCCACCCACAAGCAGGAAAGACTAAATCAATTAAGTAACTCGGTTTTTGACCCCATGTTGACCTGGTGCATACTAATACCTCCTGCAAGAAAAGCTGTAACCCAGTATGTCACAGTCCGACATGGCAATGAATCTTTCCCCCATGCTTCATGTAGTCGAGAGATTCATTTCCTTACTCCCCCCCCCTCCCCACGAGGCACTTCGATCTTTATCCATGCATGTTGTCTAACTTGGATATCATTCCCTTAGAGTGGTAAGATTTGACAACCTACATTTAACAAACGCCAATCCTATCACTGCAGCACCTGTACTAGTGCCCCCACCCGAGTTGTATAGCCCCATCCATCCTCTACATGAGTCGCTAACAGCAGTTCGAAAATCAGTGTTGCTACGTATTCTTTTGCAGCCCTCGTATAAACATGTATAGTTCAATTTTTACTCTACTCAAGCAGTCAATTCCAGATTTTTAACCATTGCAACTATTTATTATACTCGTTTTCTTCTGTGTCAACAATTTCAAGAACGAGAAAAAGAGCTACGGTTATACCGTTTCTGAATGGAACACATAATAATAAGCTGACCGTCCATTTGTGACCACAGAAGAATTGAAAGGATTATTATATTTGCCAGAAAAAATAAATCATTAACGCTGAACCTCTTGATGTTTTAGCACTATCTTTGCTTCTACATTACGATGTATATTTATGCGGGAAAGAGCAGCATTAACTTTGTTATGATTTATCACTCAAGTGCTGATTGAAAGCTAGGTCTGGAATACACAATAGCTTGTTTACCTCTATGACAAATGTTCAAATGGCAATATAAATCATGTGAAAGTTGCACAAAAGTTTAAAAAGTCTTATTTTTGAGAATCACACAATTTTCTATACCAATTATAATACGCTCTTATACCGCTTGTACAAACAATTCTTAGGGAAGGCCAATTTCTGTAACTGCTTCATTTTAATCCTGATGATCCTTATTGCGCATTTTGATTGCGAGTAGTTATATGTTTACTTTGATATTTCATTCTGTTTCCATGACATCGCGAGGAACAACGGAATAGTGACAGCTAGTTCTTTTAAAAAAAACAAAACCAATATACTTAGCTTCTCAAAAATATTTTAGCTATTCAATATCAATGCTCACATCAAACAAAAATTGTAATTAAACAGCCCACTTTGACTGTAGCCCGACTCGAAGCCCAGACGCATATAACAGCTCTTATATAATAATGATAATAATAATAATAATAATAATAATAATAATAATAATAATAATAATATGTTCGAACATATATAATACTATTGATTTTATTAATTTATATCTAATTCACATCTGACGCTAAGAAATCATTATAACGACTGAAAATATGCACTGACTAGCATAGTTTTAATATTGATTTAACTCGATTAAAAGTTCTCGGTCTCATAGCCACTTCAGTTCAAAGAAGTGTAGCCATAAAATATCTGTTTGCAGTCAAAGTAGTTCGAAGCAATCGGGTGAAACTATTTTTCCAATCTTTTGAGATATTCATCAATAATCTTGATTTAATCTATAATGTTCATATTGTTAATTCGTTTTCGTTTGCAACTATATGTCACTATTTTAATATTTTATTATCTTTTAGTGTTTCTTTTAGTTAAAGTATAGTTAAGAAGTTGTTTAAGTGCTATGTATGTACATTTTATGATGGAATAAGGGCTGTTCAAACTTGATCTAAGGCAATAAGCAAACTACATAACTCATAATTTTAGTATGGATTTTGTAATAGTGTATATCTTTCTAGAATTGCAAATAAATGTATTTTGTAATATATATCGCCTCTCTTCCTATGTCCTTTTGTAACAAAATTATATTTCTTTGAAATCGATCGATAGTGATCACCAATTCGTACAGACTCTTTTAACGAAGTAAGTAGTCCAACTAATGAACTTGTTGTTTAATATACACCTGAGTAGTTTGCTGCATGAAAATTCTGACTCGGCGTAACATAGCGGGTGTGGTGGGCCTACAAGTTACCGTAATATGTTAGCGAAACTCTCTGGAGCTTCTGGCTTCTCTGCATAAACTTGCTGCTATCTCTAGAGGAAGAAGTCCAGAGGCATCAGATAAGGTGATCCGGGTGGCCAGAAGACTGGTCCTTATTTTCCTATCGCATTAGATAATTGCAGACCATCGTTGACTTGTGCAGTGGAGTACCATCGTGTTGAAATCACATTGTTTCTCGCTCTTGCAGTGATACACTCTCTAGTAGTAAGGGAGCTCATTAAGGAGAAGTTCCAGGTAATACACTCTTGTTCGATGCCTTCCGAAAGAACCTAGCCCAGTAATATGGTCGGCCCAGATTCCACGCCAGACATTCGTTCTCCACTGTTTTTGGAAAGCTACTTCACTTACCTAATTAGGATTATCAATATTCCAATTATGCACATTGTGGCAATTTACGATGTCGTTGTCGTGGAATCTTGATTGATTCCAAAAACAGTTTCTGGAGACGAAACCCATAATATTTGCTACTCAGCGAGCATCCATTCTCAGAAGTTCATCCGAGCTTCAGAAACTCTCCCGTGGAGTGCTTGATGCAGGAGAAAACGATATGGACGAAACTTGTTAGCTAGCAGAACTAGCATCCCATAATATTGGCTAATGTTTCATGCGGATTATTTAACAAGGCATTCAAGAGAGCATCCGCATTAACATCGCATCTCAAAGGGCGCCTCTAAAAGAAGATATTCTTGCAAGTGACGATGTTTCACACAGACATCTTTCTTGGATATCTCTCTTGGTATAAATATGGAGCTTGCTGCGCATTCCCTCTCGCCTTTCTGCAGATAAGTGATGTATCAAAGCAATCGTCTGTTGAATACATAGTGAAGGACTAACAAAACTTTAGTGTAACAGCATATGCATGAGAAATGAGAGCAGTCGACATTAAAAACATGACTTTGCTGTGTAATACCGGTCAAATGGGACAAATTGGTGAAACGTCAGGGTTCCTGATAAGATTATTATACCCGTTTCATTAAAAATGTATTAAATCAACAGCTACTTAAATTATAATTCCGCTAAAGTTTTGGGGATTCTAAAATTATATTATTGTGTAATCGTGCTCCAAGCGTTAATTATAAGGCTTTAACAACGCGAAGGTAAGCCCATGTTGAGGACGACTAACGCTTGCCAGTATAATTCCAACTGCCCATTTTGATGCGTGGTTGTGAGAAGCTTCTTGATTACAATTTAGTTTTTTACCTGTCAGACGCCACGCAGGCATCACCTCTTTATTTTTCTTATGTTTTGACACTTGAAGAGTTACTTAATACTTTTCTTTGGTGTCTGTCATGCTTATTTGCATTGTATACGTTAC
Organism: Hymenopus coronatus; assembly: GCA_030762935.1. Lineage (NCBI taxonomy): Eukaryota > Metazoa > Arthropoda > Insecta > Mantodea > Hymenopodidae > Hymenopus > Hymenopus coronatus. The sequence goes on along the minus strand of CM060900.1, from coordinate 193,900,987 downwards.
TATGTAAGTTGTTTGAGTTTTACGTTTAGTAGTTTACGTCAATATTGGATTAAAGCTTTATTTAATAATTTATGTATATTTATGTAAAACGCCCATATTTGAACATGGCCTGTCTTTAATTTATCGTAGCTTATCTTGTCTCTCATAAAAATTCCGCCATTTTAATTTCTTTGATACTGAGCACGCGACTGATCCATTTGATCACGGGATTTAATCAGTTGCAGCAAAAATGTCAGTGCTTATGGTTCCCTATTATGTTTTTCTTTATATTTTAGTGTTGGCAGAATTCCCATATTAGGTGTATTTTACGCCTGCCCGGCTTCTTATTGGGTTAAACAAAGTGAGCGCGAAAGAGGTGGGAAACGAAAGCAGTTACCTTGGTGGTTGAAAGACTTTGCCAGATAAGTACGTCAGATTTCTGGCATTCAACCCCTAACCGATGAACAGAGGTTGGTTCTCAGGTCAGGAGCAAAGGAAAAGGGCGTAAGAAAAACATGATATGGAGTGTAATTACTTTGTAAAGATTACTCTGTGTATTACATATGTCACATTAAAGCCAAAAAGGATATGCACATCAATCCAAATCTGGTCGCCCTTATTGAGTTGCGGAGCTAAATAGAACGGGGCCAAACTGGTAAAAGAAACACCACGAATGGGGCTACTGGTCAAATTTGGTGTCACAAACAAACGTGAAAAATCATGGTGAGGAGGCAAGTTATACACAAATGACCCACGTGCAAGAAAAAAGTTTCAAAATTCGCAATTTCACATTACTTGAAAAGGTTTAGCAACCCCTTTGAAGTCCTTTTCTTGCAAAACTTCTATAATAAACTTTGTTAAAATTCAAAAGCAACTTTGGAAAGGTGGAGTAGCAATAAAGAAAAATTACCATCATAGACAGGATCTGAGCGGCCTATATGCTGTTTGCCAGACCGCTGCTCTTCTATCTGAGTTATGAAATGGATAGCAGCAGGTCTGAAAAATTTCCATTGACTAGTATTTTACCGGTGTAAGCAAGACGTTCTCAACTTTTTTAGAAAGAGCATACGCCATTGCCGAATTACATACTTTTTTGTTCTAATTCTATTTTAAGGTTTACTAACTCTACTTTTATATAACCAAACTGATTAACTATTCATAACAAATCTTAAACTGTCTTGGACCTTAGCTCCTAGCGCACATTCCCCATCAGAACAAACGATAAACTATTCCTGTATCTAGCTAGAACCAGGAGGAACCATGAATGTGGGAAGAGCTGCTATACTAAAGCCTTGTCTACTTTACCCACTGTTCCTTATATCGGCAAGTTGTTTTTCCCCCTCTAAGGTCTATATTGTAATATATGCTGAAAACGAGGAAGCTGCAGTCAGTATGGATTTGAACTGTATTTTAGTGTGAAGAACTTTATGCTCTTAAACACTTTTACGCTTAATGCTGAGCCTTAGTCTGTAGACAGCGAAGTAAAATGACTTATAAGCAAAATTGCGGCTTGAAGAGTGGCGTTAGAAAATCGGCATGGGCAGGGAAACTGTTATATAAATGTATTATTTCTCTCTCTATATATCAGGGATCAGTGCTATTTTATAAGTTAAACAGCATAATGTATTGACTTGTGTTTATAAATATATTTTCCGATAACCAAAAGTAACTTGAACCTTTGTTTATGTTTCGCTACCATGATTCTTAACGTCCCATTCTATATTGATCGTTAAAGAGAGAAAATTTTATATTGCAGGCCTCCATCAAACCTAAGGTTATTTTACGTACCATAAACCTACGACACGGTACCACGATGGATGGATGGACGGACGGACGGACGAACGGTTGGACGGATGGATGGATGGATAATACCCAGAAGAATAACTTTATATTTATGATGTTATCATGATAAAATACGTAATAAATCAATAATAACAATATGAAGTATAAAATGAGGAATGAAATATTAATTTTAGTATAAAACATACATAAATGAATATTGTAACAAATACATGAAAACGCTTATACCAAATTTAAAGAGACAGTGTTGGAGTGTAAAATACAAGCTAGAATACCGGCATGAGCTCAGGATAGAGCATTTTAAACGCTATCAATTATTATGCTATACCATTAATGGGTAGATACTACTTTGCAGCCAACGAAAAGGCTTAACCACAAGATGTAGTTAACCACATAATGTATGTGCTCATATGGAACAGTTCATTTGTGAACTCTTTGCCAATACAGTAAAACGTGATAGTGAATGGGCAAAAAAAAAAAATCAGAAAATACGAAGTTAGCAAGATGGGACGTTTCCTTAGATGACAGGAACAAACTGGTAAGTGACACTCAGGTGCTTTTTCGCGGAACGATACGCACATATAGATAAATAAGGGGTATGGAATCTCTCACGTTGCTCATTGTTGTGAAACACAAGGGTTCACCGTTAGTGTTCTTTTTCTGTGTATCACCCGTCGCCGAGCGTTGAGCGATGGAACCCCAAATTATAACGGTTTTTTTTCAGAATTATTGGTTTTTATAGTAAAAATCATGCAACGAAATGGACCTGGTGGTGAATAATACACTAGATGACCATTTGATTTAAAATTATACCGGCCTAAGGATAAGATAAAATTGATATTCATGATGGGAGCTTTCCATTAACAAACTAATGTGTTTTACCTAAAACCATATAGAGGTACAGTCCGATGCAATATATGAACAAGCTATGTAGCGTCACGCGTGTCAATAAGGAACAGAGCTGTACTGTAACAGTAAAAGCAGAACAGTGTGCCGAAATGACTACTAATAAGTGTAGTCCGAGAAAGAGAGTAAAAGTAAGCTAAATACTCACCATCCGGATACTCAACCCATATACATTTCTAAAGTAGGTTGGACTGTAAGTGAGGCACATCAGAAATGTCCATACTGTTCCAGAATTTGCCACAGCAACTGCCCAGAGCGGTACTGAAGTAGCAATAGCCTTCCATGGTACGGGCGGCTGTAAACAGAAACAATAACAATATATGTATTTCGTAGTTGATACCAAGGGCGACTTCATATGGTAGCAAGTTTGTGCTATGACCAAAATGTTGGCTTCACCTTTAACGAAAATTCTGTGTACTATGAATCATTTTGGGTACATTCTGACCCGATGCTGTACAGTGGACTGCCGCAAGCGCTGTATTTTTTGCAGGTGCCAAGTAGTTCACTATCACTGTTACCCAAGTCGTATAACGCCTAGATATAGGGAATGGCGAAACACTGAGGAAGGGGGGGCAGTGCAGGGCATAAGCTGCCTGAGGTTGGTTAACCTAGTAGTTAGAGATGTACGGTGGTTCCTAACGGCAAACAACCATCTCGTTTAGTCCCACAACAGCGCCATCTATTGATTTCATAAGTAGTACATTTTTACTTCTCTTCCGGTCTTCTATCTGCTAAACATCATTACATTCTCTGTATGCCACGTGGTTGCTGCTGTGTTTTGTGTGAATAATGTAAATCTATATATCGAGGTTTAATTGGTGAATCAGAGCGGTTTGTGTAGTTAAATACAGATAAATAGTGATATAAAGGGAAGCAATAAATTCTCTTCAGTCTCCTTTAGCACAAGCATTTTGAAAACCAACATTGGAGGAATAGAAACAAAAACAAGGTGTTTCAATAGAAATTTTAATAGCGATGTATATAAAATATATGACTGGATATGTGGATGTGATGTTAAAAACGCCCTGTATTGCTTTCCTTGCGTTTTGTTTGGTGGTGAAGATCCATGGACAAAACATGGCGTGAGTGATTTACAACATCTTCACGATCACGCTAAAAATCATGTACCGTCAAAGTTGAAAATCAAAAATGCCATCAATCTTGTTATGCCTGGCAAAGTGTATATAGCAAAACAGATGGATTGTGCATATCAAAGAGCAATTGAAGAACACAAATAGATATGTTTTAAACATTATTATTAATTGCATTAAGTTCTGTGGGGTCTTTGAGTTAACTATGAGAGGACATGATGAGTCAGCGTCTTCATGTGATCCTGGTAATTTTCGTGGACTGATAGATTACAGTGCAAAGGTAGCCCGCATTCTGAGAAACCATCTGAAAAATGCAACAGTATTTAAAGGCACCTTCAAAAACCGAAATGACATTTTGCAATTAATGCCCAAAACTATCATGAGGAAATATCAATAAAAACAAAGACTCTCTATTTTAATCTGTCATAGCAGATGAAAACTAGCGACGTAGCTATACAAGTATCAAAAGGTAATTGGCCACTGGAGAGGTACTGGGGATTTGTGAATCCTGTAGTATCCTGTGAATCCAAAACTAGACCGGCATCTACTTGGCAGTGAGCATAAACTGATAGCTGAAACAAATGATGTGGCTAATGTTATATCTGGGTCGAAAATGGCGTTCAGTCAATCGCAAAACAGAAGTATACATCCGCAGAATATTCATTGCCACATACATCAGTTAAATTTAATTATGTTAAATGCATCATCAGTAAATAGTAATGTACGAATATTTTTCATAAATCTTGCAGGACTTTGTGCTTTCTTCTCTAACTCTCCTCAGAGAACTTAGTTTTAGAGGCTGATACAGAAACCATTGCAAAGGTTAGTGCAAACGAGACGGAACTTTCAATCTAGATCTGTCAACACAGTTTACGAATACAGATAGGAGTTAATAGAATGCATGAAAGCTATAAGGAGAGGCGAGAGAATCACCAATCCAAGTTCTGGTTTTATTGGAATTTTAAGCTATATAGATGTCATATTTTGGTCGTCCTTCTATAAAATTATGTCCCACGTTGATATTTTCTTTAACCAACTTCAGAGGAGTGACTGCACTTCGATAATGGTTCACAACAGACTCAATTATTTTGAGATGGAAATCCTCAAAATCAGAAGCAGCATAAAGTTCACTGCAGCTAATGAGCATATAACAAAGAAAATCAAAACTATAGAACACACTGAAAGAAAACCAGAGGCAATTGAAGTATGTGATATAACCATTTATGAAATGAAAGACAGATTTAGGTTTTTTGCTGATATGGGAGCAGCAGTTCCCTTTCAGCCCTACAGATTTTCCGAATATAATGTACAATTCCCAGAAAAGCATGTAAAAGTTGCCCTTCAGTCATATTCCTTCATTGAAGAAAATAAATTAATCACAGGACTTTCAACAAGTATAACACTGAAGAATTTTGTAAACATAGCTGCGGTTGTTCCACTAATGGGGTTCTTCGAAACAATGGCTTGTGTTCCACTTTTAGTGAATCTGTTAAGCTACTAAATGTGATTCTGACGATCCCCATGACAACATGTGAAGCGGAAAGAGATTTCTCTACTTTGAAAAAATTAAAACGTTCCTATGTAACACAATGTTCGAGGAGAGATTATCTACATTGGCCACGCTTTCCATTGAAAGGGCCTTCATCCTGCAGATGAACTTCAATGAGCTGGCTATTGATAAGTTTGTCGACAGGAAGGAGAGAAGGGCTGATTTTCGCTATAAATATGTGAGTGCTATATGTCACACAGTGCTTATAAAATGTGCATATGTTGTATGCTGTGAATTAGTATTTAATTGTTTGATTGCGTAAATTTATCATCCCATGGTGAGTAACTTAACACGGTATTTACACTCTACACTTTTTAAATCGTAGTCATCATCTTGTGAACCGCCACTGTTCAAAGTCACCAGCCACCCCTGGATGATGCTATAAAGCAGCCATATCCAAACGCTGAGCCTGTCTTCGATACTTCCCGCATGACATGTATTTTGGAAGGAGGGAAAGAGAGCTGTCAATAAACAATAAATTAAGCATCCGATGAATTCTATAACTAGTCGATAGAATACTGCAAAGTACTAGTATGCAGGACGTAGCAATAGTATTTTAATCTCATTTCTATACTTAATTTATTCTTGTGTGTACACTACATCATTTGAAGCAACAGTAACATCAAAATTAGGCAAAATATCTGTTATAGATAGTTTAGCTGTGCCGAGAAGTAGAAATCTCATATACTAGTTCTATTTTTACATCTTGTTTGCTGCATTCGAGGAAAGAGTTATTCACAAATATGTGTTGAAACAAATATTGTCAATATAGGAACGCTAAGTTACTTAAGGGGAGGATGTTTATTTACAGGAGTAAGTTTATATACTTCAATTCCTAAAAGCTCATTTCACATACGTTTAATTAGGTGCCATCACCGTGTACAACGTAACTTATTTCATCTGCAACTGCAATGCTGTTTTTGAACGCATTTCCAAGAGGTAGGAAAAAAGAAGAAAATAAATTTCCAAGCATTTAAAAAAGAGGTGGAGCGTTTAGACAACGATATCACTCAGTTACAATCCACCACTGGTACGAGAATGACTTTCGTCTGCACTACATAGTGTAAGTGAAGGAGCTGTGGTAGGTACAAAGTTCAAGCGAGGCGCAGGGACGGTGAGCCAAAAGCTCATGAGCCCACATTTGGATATGGTTTCTGTAAAGCAATAAACATGGAATGTGTGTACTTACGTTCATGAAATCTACATTACAAACAAAAACATTTTCTCAGCATTCTTAAAAGTTCGAACAACAATTTTGTATTTAAAGACGTGTTTATCAGATAACTCGATCAAAGTCAGCAGCAGACATTTGAATCATTGCATACATTTATGAAAGAATACAGACGTCAGCGAGTAAAAATTTCTTGGATCCGATTCACCCATATCTGAATATACGATCTGAACTTAGGTCGAACGGCAGTTCCATTATTTGAAGATCTACTATCGGTATTAATTTCGGTTCAATAGGAAAGATAAGGGTTTCTGTATTATCTGCGAATCACTGCAGATTGTGGGTGGCAAATGGTTCAACTATAACAGTAAGGGTTGAACTTCAAGGATGGGAATCACGGTTCACAGATCCCCTAACTGATACAAAATGTTACAATAAACTGAACATAAACATGGACCATCGACCATATATAGCTTGGAAGACACTGAATCTAAAATGAACTCTAAATGTATAATCATATTTAATAACACATTTTATACAGTCTGTATTGGTGTCACGTATTTCGGCGACGCCTTCACTGTACTCATATATAAGTTTATATGAATATGGGTATGTTTCTATAGTTTTTAAGAGAGTTATTAGAAGACAACAAAATCTTTGATACCAATATTAATTACTTGAATTAATCGGTTGTCCGCTGCCTCTTTGATTGCTTATGCTTGTGTGTTTGTTGTAGAGCGAAGAATTCACAATTAATTAAATTGAATTATTCTCCGCAGATTTTTTTTTACTGTTTTTGTTTAGTTGTTTATTGGAAAGCACGGAGGACTCACAAATATATTGTATGATGAATAGACAGAATATGCATTACCGGTGTGGCCTTTAAGGTGAGCATTCATCACGAGTCCGTGAGTTTTATGCAGAAAGGAACCCCGACAGGCAGTGACCTTGTTCACGAACATCCTCACGAATTCACCAACGTTTGAGAGAGAGGGGGGGGGGAGTTATTCATTTGAGGTGACTATTTCGGATGTTGGGAAACCAAAAAAGTTCAAAGTATTGACCTTGAAGTACTAGTACTTCATGATCTGAATGCAAACCTGTCATGTAATACAACACGGATTGCAGTAAGCGGAGGAGTTGGTCACATGACTACCTGGAGAATTGTGCGTGTAAATGTTCGGCACCCGCATCACTTTCAGCGGGTATAACGACCTTCACAGTCTTAGGGATACATCTCTGAATATCCCGAGGAAATCTACAACAAAGAGTATAAGTGTATTTAGATAAAGATTACTACATTCTTCGAAATTCTTAATGTCCAATGGGGCTCCACACAGCCTTGCCATGAGCATGCCCTTCTCCGGAGATGCGGTCGAAAAGCTCGATGGTTGGGGATTCTTCTTTTATCCTTTCCACATCATCAAAATATGTATAGAGGAATAATCCTGTTCACATAATCAGCTCTGTATACATTGGCTCGCAACGCTCGGTGTTAGTGATTTTAAAGTCATAAACAGTCAACCTATCTGATAATTTATATAACTTGCCATCCACAAAATAGGTGTCCACGAACCTGAGTTCTTTCTTCTACACCTTTTACTGAGTACTTGATAGCGTTCGGCGGATTGCGAAATGCATGAGTGAGGGTCATTGACGTATCTCAAATGCTGAAACAAACAGAGATTGCCTACCATAAAAAATAAACAATGGAAAAATATAGAAAAAAAGATGAACCACTTACTTTTGAAACTGCAACCATTATGGGCAGTCGGTAGGTATGTTTGCTGTGGTATGAAAATGGTTCCTGGACGTGACATCTTGCACACCAAAACCTCCTTTCCATTAATATGAACAGCAACATTTAAGTCCAACTTTTTACAGGTGACTTGTGCAGCGGTTCTATGTTCGACTCTACTGCAGCGAATTAATCACTAATACGTATTGGTTCACCAGAAAGTAATTTTCTCCATTGACTCCGTCAAAAAGATATAATCTCGATAACGACTGATGTAGCCTGTCTATAGCTTTAGGGATATCGCCTCACCTTCCTGAATTTTTCGGGTCCACTGTCTGTGTCTGAAGGTCCACATAAATGGATCTTCCTTACCCTTCCGTATACCAAGCTGGGAACAATTGTACCCGAGCTGTCATTTTCAAGTTATGACTTGTAATTGACGAATGCTAAATATTTGAGCAACTGCTACATTGTTAATAACATGTCCCTAAGTGTCATGTTAGAGCAGAAAATAAAAGTAAGTGTTACTTAATTAAGCTTAGAACTACCAATAGGTGGCCATTTTTACCATTCATGAACAATATAGACGTGGCAGGGATTAACGCATTTGTGATATGGAAAATGAAGAATCCAGATTTAGCATCGGACAGGAGAAGAAAATTTCTTCTCGAGTTGGAAAAAGACCAGACTGATGAAAACAACCGGATTGCCACTGCAATCTGTCGCTGCAATGAAGAAACTTCTAGGAAATGAACATGTTGCGCAGCCAGTGAAAAGAAGTTCTGGAATTGGACTGTGTAAATTATGCGTAAAATGGACAGGAAATCAAGAATAAAGTGCTATAGATTCTTGTGTTACGTGTGCAAGGAACATTCTGACAGCAAAACTGTGACAATGTGTAAGTCTTGTTCTAAAAAAAAAAAAAAAAAAACTGATATGATGACTCCTGAGAGCCTCTGATACTAATATGTTCACCTGTGTTCAATGAAACTTCAGCTGGAGTTAGAGAAATAAAAATATTTATTTAGGTACATTTTTACCCAACTGGGTAATCCACGTATATTCTACAGCTTGGTGTTCAGAAGGTTGAAACAGATACGATATATCCATATGCAGGATGCCCACAAAATAAGTAACTATTTCGCAATTGAGGTAACTTATGAAGTCTGTTTGTTACAAGTTGATCACTGAGCAGTATGTTGACTATTCCTTGACGTGTTGCCGTTGTCGTATGTCGTCTACAGGATGTTCTGTGTGATGAACTGCGAGGACGCAATTTCAAAAGGAAATTTAGAAAGGATTGAACCAAGGGATAAAGCAATATGGAAACTGTTTATGTATTCTTTTTACCGTGGAGGGGAAAATGCATTACTACATTCGACCCCAGCCGAAGTCCTAAAAGCACTAAAAAAAAACCTCCACATAATAACTTGTAGCTTGATGAGGTATAGTGTGGCGCAATCCCGCGTAGCGCCGGCGTTAGTTGGACGAGGATGCAATGCTGCCGCACAATATGCGGGAGGGAGTCAAAGGTTGTGTCTAGGCTACAGCCATGAATCCTGAGTGCAGCCTAGGGAATAGAGGTGTTATTCAAAGGATTAGAAGGTGGAAATGTGGAAAACTAGAATGATAAATGCTTACTGAAGTTGTCTGTTTCAAGCGGTCGACACCCGTAGGTCTGTTGTCTGGGTGTGCCCCTCAGCATGAATAGGAGGATGAGGGGTGATGTGCTACTGGCTTATGGACCGGAGAAACTCAGCAGAGTAGGCAGCTTGCTGCAGGAGAACCTGCTTCAGCTGCTAGGCGATGCTGTACATCAAGGTGGATAGATCAGCCGTAGTTTTCTGGTGTGTAGTGACGACGGCGGTGGCTGAAGCTTGTAGATGCTGTAGCTTCTAGCTGGTGATGCTGCTGCAGGCCTCTTCCAGGGCAGCTAGATTAGCTCCGACGTTCAGGATCTCCGCGTGGAAGTCCTCCATGGCGTCCCACGTCGCTGCGTCTGTCGAGAGTGCAGGTGTTGTGGCGTTGGTGTTGACCGTCTGCAGAGGTGTAGTCCGGGCTGGTGGCGGTGATGGTTGTCTAGTCCTTGATGAAATGCCCTGTGCCACAACAGGTGGCACAGAATCGGCCGCCTGCGGTGCCATAAGTAGTTAAAGCGGGCGTTAAACACTACCAAACAAACAGAATCGGCGGTGGTGGCGCAGATCATGCCCAGTGCACTCCGATGTGGCATAGTCGGAACCACAGTAGTGGCACCGCTGCGCGAGGAACAGCGTCTGCTGTGTGTCCGAAATCATCGGTGTTCAAAGTGTTGAAATTCACCTTGAAGAAGCGTGCGTTTCATTTGCAAATGTTACTCCAACTGCATGACGGAATTTGCAATTGACGTGAAAGACAACCTACAGATTTAATACTCCGTTCAATATTCTTCGCATAATCATATTTTCGTGACATGAATTGTTATTTGGCTCCTAATCATCCAGGGTATTTCCACTATCACACAAGTATGACATCTCTCTAAACACGAATCTCAAATATGACATATATTAAATTATTAATAGATTTAAGTTATATTCCTTTCCTTAGATTACTTATGAGGTGTCTCCTCAGAACTATTTAATTTCAAATAAAATAAAATTACATAAAGGCATTTGTTGTTGTCGTTATTATTATTATTATTATTATTATTACTATTATTATTATTTTTTTTACCTCCCAAAAATTCAAACCCCATTATAACTAGAAAAAACCTAAACCCTTGTTTACTCGAGTTCATTTATATGCAAGCCTTGAGAGTACGAAGTTCTATTGTTCTATGCAGGTCCTTTGAATGCCAACAGACACCAATGAAAGCAAAAGTCGAAGTTATTTGTGTTAACATCAGCTTTCTTCCTTTCAGCTCAGAGTTCACCGTCATTTTTATCCAGTAAGTTGATTACAAAGGAATTTTTTAAACCGGATTGCTCTTCAAGAATGCCTTAAGCTTCATAATACCTAATCTTACGTTCTGTATATCTTCTCAAGTATTGGCTAGCTAAATCCTCTTAGCCGTCGAGAAAAGAGACCGGCAATAAGCCATTTGCTCCTTTACAGCTGTTTTAATTAAATGTGGAAATATCGACAGTTCAATCTTACCGCAAATCTTTTATTTTGACTATATTGAATCTCTTTAAAACAAGATCAGTACATTCATCTATAAACTTGCTTGGGTAGGCTATTCCGCTCATATGTTCAATTATTCTGGTACTTAAAATAGGCCTTTGAATGCGGATTGTATAACATTACATTCTAAGGCACTATAATTATTTTTGACTGAGTGAATATCTATTGTTGCTGCTCATGTCGCTGCTTCTACTGCATGTAGACGATGAAGACAACATAGATACTGCCGGAGGTTTTGACAATGGAAAGCAGCGGCAAGTTGCACCTTTAACGGGGCTCTGGTTTAGAACCACGGCTGCCCTGTTGCTTTGTGCGGTTTTTTGCAGTCTCGAGCTCTTGCTAGGTTTACTTGCAGATTGTGCTTCGGTTCTGTGTACAGAGATCTCAGGTCGCCAGATGTTCTACCCATGACATCCCATGATTTAGAGCTAACACTGCACGGTGTGGCAGGCAGATCCAGCAGATTTGTTGAACCGTGATTATAAACAGTAAATGACTGAGTGTCGTAAAATCGTACCTGAATGTTCATAATCTAGCTATATATTATTATGAGACAAAAAGTTTTAGCTTGCGTTAACTAAAAGTTAATTTTCAAATTGTGCTAAGGAACCATGACCAATTTTTTCTAAAATTCTACTCTCTGTTGAACGAAGTGGTTCGTGTAGCATGGTGTTATATCAGCAATCGGCGGAGGCGCACACAAACCTCTCGCAGTCTCCGACTCGTATTGTTTTGTAGTTGCATCCTTGATTTGGTTTGCTCCACGTGACGCAACAGAATGGACGAAGAAAAATACACTAATAGACACGTTTCGTGTAAGGAATTCAGATATAAGACAAAAAAGCATGAGCAATTATGCCGAACCATGTAATGTTGAAGCTACAGAGAAAATAATAAACTGCAAAAGATGCAAAGGTGTTATGTATATCACATGGAACCGTTCCTCCTCAATGTATGCCTCTTTAGTGAATTACACGTTTTACCTTGCTCTAAACAAGGTTAAAACCACTGTCATTTATTTCTAAGAGATTAGTGAAGCGAAACATGTCCTCAATTTTAATTCATTCAAGACATCTTCACATTTGCGCCGTTGAACCATATAAAACCTCATCCATGTTCTTTGTTCTTTCTCATTGCATGTCAAGCACAGGCATACGCAGCAATAGCCAAGTCATTTTGCTTTTACATGAGATAATTTACTGCCCCGATAAATCAACCGGTTTGGATGGAATGTTAAAAGTTTAATTACTACACGTACTAAACATTTAACATGTTGAATGAAAGGTAATTTTATCTTTGTTTCTTTCCTTCTTTCATTTTGATGTTTTTTTTTCTTTCTTCTGTCGAATGTTAACTGTTAATATGTTGAACATTGTGGTCCCACCTTTAGACCCAAAATTAAGTATTGTATGCAAATTAATTGTACGGGGGCTTACTATCTCATATGCACATTAAGCCAGTAATATGTTAGTCACACCAGTGGCTTCTCCTCTGTATGCTAATCAAAAGAACAGCTTCTGCTTCTTTTGCTAATCATACAGGAGTCATTGTTAGTGATTGGATATATAAGTATGTTTAGAAAGGGCTTTATATATTAACTTAGGGGCTTGGCCGGCTAGTATTCCTTTTGTGACCCATAAAAATGAAAATCAGAGAATGTCTCGTGAGTCAAACTACCAATCAAAGTCTATTTTCAGGTCTTTTGTGGCCACGGAGGGAAGTTTTATTAGCTGAAATATATAAATTTGCAACCAAGATCGTTTATGCTTCATAATTATCGTAACCTTCTGAAACGTAAAGAAGAATAGGATATACATATACTCATTATCAAGCTACTGAACTGAAGACAAAGGTTGAAACGATGATATCATATAGTTGCTCTCCTTTAGCGCATTCCAGGCACCCAAAGTCCACACAGTTTGGCCAAACCTCTAAACACTAAAGGGTCTGGAAATGAAAAAGGCTAAGAATATGTCATTTTTTAAATTCTGGATTTAAGCTGGAATTGTATTGGTTCTCTTGGAGCGGCGTCTTTTCCTCCCACGGCCATAAATAGCCCCCATTCCTCCCAGTCAAGGCATGTAGCAGTTATAGATTTCTATAAATTCTCTTGTCAAGTGAAACCGGTAGCATTTCAGTTCATTAATACACATTTCTCATCAGTGAAGCTGTATTTTATTGGCAACAATCCTTATAAAATCTAGCATCTCTTGTTTAAATGTCACATTTGCGTGTCTAAAACGAAACAAATGTTTGCAGTAATTTTTCATTAGAAAGAAGAGAATGAAAATGCAACAGCTTTGGTGTCATAGCCTACACTAAAACGTTTTGAACCTAAAAATGAGCTGTGGTGCATTGATATTGCTTTCTCTACCTTGAATACTCCTATTATAAAAGGTAGTTGTCTGATATTATTTTCTTTGTGGTAAAAAAAGAAACAAAAAGCAATCGTAAATTTACAGACTGGTTAGGTAATAAGAACTTAAAAACTGGCAAAGTGTAAATAAGTGTATAGCATGAAAGGTTTGGAACAAAGCTCTTGTTACAAAAGTATTATTTTAACAAGCTATACACATTAATGGGATCTATGTTTGCCTTGAGATATTTTTAATGTCACATACCTTCCCATTTAAGTATATGACATAATAACATATTCAATGGTAGCCAAAAGTAAAGAAAACCTGACAGGCTGCACCCGGCGAGTTCAAGTGATACGTTTTAATCGTCATATTAATGTTACCAAATATGTTACATTAATAAAATTCGTTACATCCGTATTTTGAAATATACAGCTCTATATTTAGCCGTAGCATATACGTAAGTTTTATCTTCCCAAGTATTGTTAGAGGTGCAGCGAATTTCGTCATAGTATTCGTGTACACTCGCCTGCATAAACGGTGGTCATTCCCGTCGACTATATAATAAGGTTTCCGCCTCTGGTAGCCAAACGTTGACTACTCCCAGCCAGTAACAGTTCTCAGCTCTCTGTTTCTCGCCTGAAAAGAAACAGGCCAAAAGAACTGACCAATAATATACTTTATTTATTTATTTTTTAACTACAGTTCCGGAGTCTGATTGGGACACCGGCGCTGTATACCCTACTTTTTATTTACCTAATTTGTTTACTTTGATTACTGTATGATTACTGAATTTCTGTCTTACTTTTTACACACACAGACACAAACATATAACACCCATGCCCAAGGCGGGACTCGAACCCACGATCCCCATGCGCTGTGAAACACCAAAGCGTGACGCTTTGGCGAGCGCGGCCATGGGGACCGGCATACTCGTTGAGAGTGAAGGTCTGGTAGCCCACCGTCTCTATGAAGGCATTTCGCTACCATTGGTACATAAGGAAAGGCTAAATAAATGATAGCATTAGTGTTATTTTAAATGTTTTTTCACACAAGGCGTGTGTAGGACAGGAATTGAATAGGTAGAAAATTAGTACAGAATCAGCCTTTCTACTGGGAAAAATATGGAACTAAGTGGAGTAAAATAAAAGCCTAGATCAGCTTTAGGGACCACAGGACATAAACTCACCCTCATAGCTCCAGGGCCTAGAAATGCTGCTTTTGAAGCTAAAACATTAATTGCATGTCTGAATTTACTTATTAATGATGGCATTGTGACAATGATAAAAATATACTAACATCTACATATCAAAGAAACCAGCAAAGTATTCAAGAGGAAGGGATGCATACCAAACAGATGAAATAGAGATTAGAGCATTAATAGAGCTCTTGTACTTTATTGGTACTCGTAGCATCACTAAATGTGATGCAAATATGGGATAATTTCTAGAGAAATTTTAAAAATACTATGAAGTAGGCTCCTATCTAAATATAGATGAACAGGAAAATGGCTCATTGAGGCAGTACCGAGAAAACTTGCAAAGTATGGCGTGAAAGTGTTTTTCTTGGTAGACGCAGGAAACATGTACACAATCAACATGGAAGTATACTGTGGTAAGCAGCCGGATTGACCATACCTACAGAGCAATTCATCTCATGATTTAGTTCATAGGCTGTCAAAACTTGATTTGAAAAGTGGTAGAAATATCACTCACTGGTGACACACAATATTATCTAAGCTGGAACACTAAAAAAGAAAAAGCGTGAAATTCCTAAAGAATTTTTGTAAGCAAAATCTAGAAATATAAGCACATCCTTGTTTGCCTATCAGCCATTTGGTACATTAGTATCATACTGTTGGAGAAAAAATAAGTCAACTATACATATTACAACAATGCATCATGATGACGAAATAGATGCAACCACAGATGATAAGAAAAAACCTGAAATAATAACATTTTATAGGAAAACCAAAATTGGAATGTTATTATTATTATTATTATTATTATTTATGTTGATTTAAATATTGAATAATCCTGTATATTTAAAAAAAACGTGCTTGCACAAATTTAACTATGCTGGATTACTATTGCCATCTACGCGGGCACTCATGATACAACAATGGGTGCGACCATTGGAGGGTTAATAACAATACGCACGTGGAGCATATGCACAGATATAATGCATTTCATTTATATAAATGGAACGAATCCGAAATTATTTGTCATTGCTTTGTATGCACTTATGTGATTCAAAAAGCTTAAATTATATGAGAGGTTAGTTTACCTGAAAAGGTAAAACTGTTCCCTTTTGTTAGCGACGTAGGGAACCGTATAGTGTGTCGAGAATATGCGGAAGAGATTGCAAAATGTGCCTTCCTGGTTATATTTGTAGTTGCCCTGATTCTGCCATAAAATTTACTACTTTCAAATATATGCGAAAAGCAAGCATGAGTCCTTCAGGACTTAGTGATACAGAACATGATGAAAATCATTCAATTATATACACAAGAACTTCCAAAGGGCGTTGTACAAGAAAACAGTGATAACGGAGCTTCAACAGTCAGCGTTAAAAAATAAAAGTTTCAGTCAAAAAACTAAAACAATGCAAAATTTGAAAAACATGCTGGACAAAGTTTAGTGTGATGAACGGCTCGAATTACTTAATAGAGTGATTCGGTCATTAAAACCAATAATAGAAGTCAGTAAATTTGAGCATCAAGAGCGCTTTTATTCAACTAAAGACAAAGAAAAAGTTTTCCACGTCAATATCAAGGCTCAGTGAGAGCGAACAAGAAGCAATTGGAGCTTCATTGTTCCAGGATTCATAATATAGCCAACTATCATGGTCAATTGCAACATTGTAAATTCCCATTGGGGTTGTCCTCTCAAAATAATTTGAGAACACCTTATAGTTTATCGGGGAACATGCGAGTCAGTTGAGAAGTTCAATGCTATGCCGGCATGTTGCAATGGTGGCTCAGTGGCAGAGCAACCGGCTAAAGTTCGGGAGATCCATGCTATGGCACTGAATTTTTCAATCTGACTCTACCTATCCAACCCCTGTCCTACACACGGCTTGTGTGAAAAAAGAAATTTAAATAGAAGAGTTTGAAAGTTGCGACACCAAGTTTCGGACAAGTCAAAGTGTAAGCTAATCGACTGCTGTCTTCGTTTTGAAACAGTCTGTGTGTGTAAACAGCTGATGATAGGAGACTATCCCAGTCCTACTATTCCAATGACGGCATGTCCTTGATGGCTAACAATTACTGCTGAAGAAATTTGCCCTGATACAGTGAATTCTTCTAAGGCTTTCAGTCTATCCCATCGAAAAGTTACCGAACAAATTGGAGAAATGCGTTTCAGTTTAGAAGAACAACTAAAAAGGAAAATCGGAATGCTAGTGTCATTAGCCATAGACGAGTGTAGAGTCACTGCTCAGTTAGCTACATTTTAAATGGCAATTGATCAAGATTTCAAAATCAGAGAAGAAGTTCTAGATCTTGCATCGTTAAAAGGCCGGACTAAAAGTGAGAATGTCTCTAACGCCGTAGTATAGATAATATAAAACTTTAATCTTTCCTTGGAAAACTAGTTAGTGTTGCGACCAACTGAGCGTCATCCATGATGGGTTACACGTCGGGATTTGTAAGGAAGACTTCGTGAAGTTGTTACAGAAAACGGTATGGACCCGACAGATACCATGTACATTGCTTTATTCATCATGAAGCACTGTGTGCAAAATCATCAGCGTTGAATATGGCAATGCCGGTCGTGCGAATTGTGAATATCATTAGGTTACATTCACTTCGACATGGACAGTTTCAGAATATTTTAAAAGATATAGAATCTGAATTTTAAGATCTGCCTCTCAAATTAGTTGGATAAGTAGGGACAACGTGCTTGAGCGCATTTTCACATTAGAAGCAAAATATCAGTTTTTAGAAGATCATAAAATAGGGTTTAACAAACTTAGTTCAGAATATTTGGTCTGTGCTTAGCATTTTTTAGAGATCTTAAATTGCAATTAAATCAAGGGAATACGTAGCTACAAGCAAAAGACAATTTAATCAGTGCAATGATTGGTCAATGGTCCAAAAATCTTCATCGCGACACTATGAATTCAATCTAACAAACAAACCATAAGGATTTGTTCCATTTTCCAACTTTAAACCCCGTATTTATTAAACAAACCCCCTGTTAAATAAATACAAGGAAGTTTGGCAGACTTAAACATATAACTTTATCGTGTGAAGATCGTGGACACAGAATGGAGGTTATTTAATAACACATTTTCATTCAATTTTTTTTGGTAGTGTTTAACGCCCGATTTAACTACTTATGGCACCGCAGGCGGTGACACTGATGATACATGAATGATGGTGGAGCACCGGTGGAATGGGATGGCGGGGGAAACCGGAATACCCGGAGAAAACCCGCCCCAGCGCTGCTTTGTCCATCACAAATCTCACATGCGGTCGCTTGGGATCGAACCCCGGCCGTTTAGGTGAGAGTCGAGTGGTCTAACCACTTGGCCATGGCGCGGCCTTCATTCAATGCATTAGATGTATACTTTGCAGATGGAATTAATCGACTTCCAGAAGAACATAACCCTGCGTAATTTAGGTCTCTTGGGGGTAGAGATTTTTATGTTTGTCTAGTGTATTTCCCAAATATCTATCATTTTGGCAGTTGTATTGTTACTTTGTTTGATACAATGTATTTGTGTGTGCTTTTTAGCAGACTAAACAATGTTAAAAGTAATTCATGCAGCAGTTTAGGAAATCAAAATGTAGTTCACATATTGTAACAGTAGTCCTCTAATTTAGAGCCAAAAATGACGAGAAAATGAAGAAAAAAAAAAAAACAAAGTGGGGAATTTCAACACCAGGTTCGGTACAACTACGCAGTCAGTAGTGCTTCAGGTGTACGAGATTTGCGAACATTAGATATAGTTTAGTGCAGATATGCAAGTCTAAATACTACTGCATAATATGGAAATCAAACACTACACCAATTATACTTAGTGTTTGTTACCTTAACTTTTGTATTTGGAAATTGGAATTTAGCTACCGGTGCACGCCACTAAATAGTTGTCATGCCTATATTGCACAAAGGTAAACGGGGAGAATCAGATAACAAAGCGAATGTCGCTGAGACTAATCCACGAATTTCTCATACTCGGAGTATGCAAAACCTATAAATTTGACAAAATCCTATTTTTCATTTTAGAATTTGGCATTCCCATACTGACACACAGACATTTTTATGCAATTGCAGTCTGCTTGGATTCAAGAGGCCTTAAAGCACACAGTTCCGGTGGAAACTCGGTTTTAAATGTTTGCACGGAATATATATATATATATATATATATATATATATATATATATATATATATATATATATATATATCCTCTAAATGACCTACCATCGGTAGACTGTAGAGGAAGCAAAACTTAACTTATTTTACACAATTCAAATCCTATATGATACTAATGCGGCTAATTGAGGTATTAACAACAGCACTTGGTTTAGTGAAAGCAGATGTTTACACTTGTGGCAGAGCAAGTGCACACGATATAACGATGTTGTAATCTTTAAGAAATGTAGGGCGGGGTCGTACACCGCCGCTGTGAAGGAAATTCGCTACCATTGTTACACAACGAAAGGCTAACTCAATCACAGGATAATTACTCAATCACAGGATAATTACTCAATCACAGGATAGAAATGTTATGCACATGAGAATACAGTTCGATGGTAGAGATTATAAAATTAAATAGTATTTATCCCTGATGTTTCTTCCATGTTATAAAATAGCATTTTACAATTTCTGCGGTATTCAGCTGCATCTACAAATTCGTATTGGCAATATTACTAATGACAACAGACTGAAACTCAGTAATAACAATTGGGAACATTGTAATGTTCACTTTTTTGTGCTTAATTATCCAGTGTTTTCCTAAGGATAGTGACACGAAGGAACATATCTGATTTAACAAGCATGTCCAACTATTATAATGTGTTGCATACACTTATCTTATACAAAGTATGTAATGTAAATTTAGAGGCCATTTAAACTTTTCAATAGCTCGTGTAAAATGTTCTGACATTCCATATGCTCAAGAGATGAGAAATGACGAGAAATTGTGAGAGTGGTAGTGAGCAAGACACTACATATTGCACTCAGAACAGTGGAACACTGACCCTCACCTCTCTTATTATACAAGTGGACCGGTCAGTACAGCCGCGCATCTATGATTCAGGAGTGGGGGAGTGTCACGACGTTTTACACAAGCTGTAATTGATTTTTAAAGCTTGCAATAGTTATCTCCGAATAGGAGACGTTTGCAAGAAAATGGAAGAATATGAAGCTTCGCGAAAAACGGAGCTTATTTTGTCTAGATTTATTGTGAAGCTTTATATATACTTATAGAGGAAGCTTTTAAACAGTGTAGCAAAATTCGATTAATGACAAGAAACACGGCTCTGATTATCGGCATTTTGATATAACGAAAATTAACCTTTAATGCTTATATTTCAAATGATTCTTGTATTTAGATCATCAAAAATTGCCGAGGTTCTTACAACACCGTGAAGCAGGAACTCAAGAGTTGCTTAAAGAAACGGGATGGAATCGGGCATATTATCTCTGACTAATAAACTTGTATGGGTGAAATTGTGGTTGTTAGCTGATAAACTGTATGGGTGCGGGGGAAAGGTGCATGTGCTCCTCTTGGCAAATGATATTCGATTCCACTAAGCATTAAAGTTGTCAGCTAAGTAAAGCAGGGCGCTTCGTTTACTTTTATACCCTTCTTTCTCAGGTTCTTGCAACCACACTCCTGTGCTAGTACTCAATAATAACACGTTATAAACTAACATTTTAAACATATATTAACATAAAATGTCGTAAACGGTACCTTTTTGTTGGACAGATGTGGATTCAGAGCAGTTTCGATGTACTCTCGCTCGCTGGTAGAAATACGCGGGTGTTTGGCAGGTAGGTCGAACACCAGCAACCACCACAGTAAGCACCAGAAGAGCGTTATAATGGCTGGTACATAGAATGCTGCACTCCATCCAAGAACATCAATCAACACGCCGCAAAGTGGGTAGGTAACGGCTGTGCCCACTGCGTTCCCTGAAACAAAAATCATTTCCTAATTAGTAGAGATTTAAATCACTTTTAATCAGCTATTTATAGCTTATGCATTGAGTTCCCTTTCTTCAAGATTCCTTGTCCAGCAATATATTTATCTTTCTCTGTTTATTTTTCCGTTTATCCTCCTCGTGTGTGGGACTGCCCCCCCCCCACAGAATTATAAACCAGCGTCTGGGGGTCAGGCACCTGTAAACGCTCTGGATTAGAGAGAAATCTGTATGGATGATCCCACATACTGTTGCCTGGTATGAGAGTGATGAATTGAATGATATGAAATAACGGTGAAGTGGATGAAAAGAAGTATGGCTATGTAGAAAATAGTGGAATAAATGGCGGGGAAACTAGTAAACCCGCCCAGAAGCCGCTTCATCTACCACAAATCCCACATACTGTTGCCTGAAATGGAACCTAAACTGCCTAGGTGAGAGGTGAGCGCTCTAATCAATCTGCCACAGCATCATTTTAATATATTTTCCATTACTATAAAACACCATGTATCAAAATGAAACTGCCTGTTGGCACTCTAGTCGGAAAAGCAAAGTCAGTCCCCAAAAACAGGTTTTATGTACATTCACTTATCTGAAATATATACTCACGGACGGTCTGGGTGACTCAGTTGATTAGGCGGCGGCAATCCGATCCCAAGGTCGTCTGTTCAAACTCTGTCCACACCAATTGCTAAAGTGTGCTTGAAAGCGGCAGCCGCATGTCAGTAGATTTACTGGCATGTAAAATAACTCCTGTGATACAAAATTCCAGCACACTGGCGGCAATGTCGAACAAATATAAATATACGCCTACATACATAAAATGTTTCCCATAATGGAATGGAGCTTTTTATGTTGCTAATTCAAAACTCTGTTTCGACCTCTAGCAACGTGAGCATCCCTTTTTCCCGAGCATAGCTCTAGCCACTAGATCGACGGGGTAATTACCCCCCCCCTAAAATAGCCGAATTACTGAAGTGTAAGAATACAACTTAAACTTTGTACTGAAACTCTCTAATATCAGTTTCTTTATTCCCGTTCGATGAGGACAATAAATTTAACCTTTTTCTACATATCACGGATGAAAGCTCTGATACAGATAGCACATAAGCCTTCACTCTTCCTCTGGTATGCCTAATAATTTTAAAATCGTAACGAAGCTGTTTCACAAATACCGTGTGTGACCCAACCTTAACTTTCACAACGGCTATAACATCTTTCAATGGATATTTGTTATGTCTCTGACTTTTTTCCGGCCAAACACATAGAGAAGTGATACCGGTTGGGAGGAGCCATTTTTTTTTACTTAAGAGTAAAAAGTTTAGGGAGATGAAAACACTATTGCAATATAGAGAACGGCCAACTTTTCTACACTCGAGTGCTCAAGTATATCAAGTGTGACCCATTATGGAACGGGCTAGGTTATGTTGTTACTGATACGACCTATCCCCACCCTCTACAAACGTGATCATCTCCTTTTTCCTGAGCATATTTCTAGCCACTGGATTGGCAGGGTACTTTACCTCCCCTAAAATATGGCTCAACTGACGAAAGTTAACATTAGAACTTCAACATTGTTATTCTTGCTACACCACCGTTTTGTTAATATATGTTTAATTATTCGCTTTCGGTGTTTAATTATTCGGCTTACTTTAGCTATCGACTTCATGACGCTAATAAATGCTTTTATATATGAAATTCTCGTAGCTGTTTCCCTGTTTAACGACAAACACAACTACTACTTCACCACTTCCCCTAGAATGCCGAATATATTGTAACTGGTTTAGCCTTTCCTTGTGTATCAATCGCGCGCAACTCTTTCATAGGAATGGTGTGTGACTTACCCCTACATTGCATAATGATTATAGCATCGTTCATTGGTTAGTTCGTATGTCGCTCTTTGTTTTTCAAGTCGGACACGTAGAGAACATTACTGGCTGGTAGGAATCAAAGTTTGGTTTCCTGAAGGTGGAAGCGTTACGGAGAGAAAACCACTATTACCTACAATCTAGAGGAATTGTCCACTTTTTATGCAGGCGAAGGCACACAACCCTTTAGTTTCTAATGTAATATCCAGGGGCCGCTTCAGGTTAGTTATGTCAAATATCCACGCATGTAACGAGGATGAACTTGATGGCAAGGTTAGATTTGCAAAGTTTAACCCTCTATGAG
The DNA here is from genome assembly GCA_030762935.1 of Hymenopus coronatus. Taxonomy (NCBI): domain Eukaryota; kingdom Metazoa; phylum Arthropoda; class Insecta; order Mantodea; family Hymenopodidae; genus Hymenopus; species Hymenopus coronatus. The sequence continues at coordinate 193,877,911 of CM060900.1, read as the reverse complement.
TATGATAGAACCATTCATCCGATGAAAGAATGGTTCTTAATTTTGGGCGACATGGGGCAAAAAGTTTGTTTGAAACAAATTTATGATATATGGGTTAAATGCTGGCATGCAGAGCCAAGAGATATACATGTGACATGTTTGAACCACACAAAGTCTCTGGTACCGTCGAGAATAAAACACGTGCCCAATTGATAATTTAGTTACTTCATTTCACCTTCTGTGCGATTTGAATCTGAAATATTCAGACCACAATAATAGCCAACAAAACTGACAAAATTGTAATGTACAGAGATGAGCTAAATAAAACAACAAACTAGAGGGAAATTTAGCTTTAGATCTGATAGTTCAGTCAATATGATAATCACCTCATGAAATTACAATATGGCGACTGTGGCTACAAACATTGCTACCAGTGGCCTATACTCCTATACACCGCATACACCGCCGGTGTAATAAACCTTAGAGTGTTCAAAATGACTTTCAATAATCAGAATTTTTGTATGTCACTTTAAATAAATACGAAGTAATCGCAAGTTTATGCGGTTAAATTGTGCGCGCAAATCTATCTCACCGCAAGTTAAAACGATAAACATACTTCCAACCTGCTCCGCTAAGCAAGGCCAGCATTGGTCTGCGCGCGCATCTATCCATCGCAAGTAGAAGCGATGGACACGCAATCCCACTTCTCCGCTAGAGAGGTGAGGGGAAAGAAGCTTAGTTGCCAGCCGTTAGCTGTCGAAATGCACCGCTAAATTTTGCGACTGGCAATAGTTTTCTGAAAAACTTAAAATAAAAAAACAACAGCAGGCCCACTCCGAACTACCAGGTCTGATTGCAAAAGTTCAAGACAGAAAACGAAGTATAACAGACATTTCTCATTAGCAATTATTCTAGGTACAAATGGCTTATTGGGTGCCCAAAATTAAACAAACTCTACTGTTGGCTGTCTTCTTTTTAGTAATGACAAAAGCAGTACCACGTGGCCTCAAGAAGGATTGGATAATGTAGTTTCTCTAACTGGTTCATTAAGTAAGTATGAAAAACAAAAATATCACACATTTTGTGCATTCACTCTGTAATTTTGACAATACGCGAGTAGACCTGCAGCTAAATGCTCAGAAATCATTAGAAATTTCAAAGCATAATGAAATGGTAAAAAGAACAGAGAAATATTAAATAGACTCGTTGATGTTATTTGTCACTTAGGGAGGCAGGAATTAGCTTTTAGAGGACACGACGAGTCAGAAAGTTCCTTTAATAGATGTAATTACATACAAACATTGGATTTACTCAGTACGTATGTTCAACTTTTAGATGATCATTTAACAAATTCTACAATTTTCCGGGCACTTCGTTATCCATTCAGAATGATTTAATCGAAACTGTTAGGGGTGTTTTGGCTAACTGTATAATAAAAGAACTTGCATCCGCTAGTTTTTTGGCTATTCTTCTAGACGTGTGCTCAGAAATAGTGAACAAATCTCAACTCTCTACCATTTTACGCTATGTGGACAAATCAGGAGAAGTTTATGGGCTTTACAGACGTCAGTGCAGACAGATCTGCTGACCCATTTTACAACCATATGCTTACAAAAGTTAAAGAATTTAATATTTATAAGAAAATTGTCGCTCATACATATGATGGTGCGGCCGTAATGTTTGGTCAATTAAGGTAAAAGTGGCATTTCCACAGGGCATTATTTGTTCACGGTTACTATCATATCCTGAATTTGGTTCTGCAACAGGCAGCGATGTGTATTGATAAGTGCAGAATTTTTCAAACTCTATCAGGGCTCCTTAATTTCTTTTCTCATTCCACTAAAAGAACGGAAACTTTGCATGCTTTTATGAATAAAAAGTTACCAAAAGCGTATCCAACGCGCTAAAACTTCAATTGACACCTTGTCAACACTGTAAAAGAGCAATGAGTTAACCTGATTTTATTCTTTGAATTCATGACAGAACCAGAAAGAAATGTTGATTGGGAACCTGATATATTGGTTAAATCATAAGGTTTCCTTTATTTTTTGATTCGGTTGGATACTGTCTCCTTCCTCAAAACATTTTCTGCAATATTTGCCCATGCCGACATTATCTTCAACATATTACAAGACAAGTCTATGGGTATTGCATATTGCCATTCAAAAGTAATCCAGACTAAAACACTTTAGAAGAGCTAAGAATAGAAGGGTTCTAAAATATTTGGTGAAGAATTTCTGCCGAAGTGATAAATGAACATGCACAAAAGAAAAGAAAGAGTAATGAACCAAGTGAAGTTACTGAAGTTATGTTCAGGAGGATATTCAATGAAATTTTAGATAATGTGCCCCATCAAATTCAAAATAGGTTTTCCGACTACAAAAATTGTCATTTCTTTGCTCTCCTCGATTCCTCAAAACTCAAGAATTACAAAACGTCTTTTCCTGATCACCATTGCTCAAAACTGTTGGACACATATGGCTCAAATTTGGATTCGGTGGTCTGAAAAATGGACTTACTGTTGTGGACTCTTCTGGAAATAAAGATTTTGAAGGAAAGTCAGTTGGTGAAATAGTGAAAATTATGAACGTAAGAGATCATGTGTGCGCTAAGTCTGAAGTTTACAAATTAATTTGTCTAATTCTAACTCTTCCAGCAACTACAGCTTCTGTTGAACGGTCATTTTCCACTTTAAATCGAGTAAAACCTCACTATAAGTCTACAATGGGCCAAGAAAGATTATCCTCTCTGTTAATGATGTCCACAGAAAAACAGTTACTTTGTACGCTTCGGAAATATGCTCATGAAAATTTCACGTAAGATGTTATGTTTCTGAAGAAATCTCGTCGGTTGGAGCTAGCATTCCAGTAAACTGGTAAGTACTACTACTAAAATAATTTACGTATACAGGTGTTCCTCGCATTACGCATGTACTTGGTTCTCATGAATTACCACGTAACACAAAAAAACGCGTAAAGTTAATGTGATAAGACTATGAGCTATTTCAAAGTAAACTAGAAATAAGAATTCGTTTTAAACAGATGCATATATTTATGGCATTTATACAGTGTTAAAATCAGCATTTTTAAATCGCTTTAAGTGAAAACGCGTTAAATGAGATCGCGTGTAACGAGGGATGACTATATTTTATAGACTAAGATAATGATGATAAAAGGAGCGGTGTACCTAAATTATTGACCACGTATTGGTACTGATTGATACCATCGATCCCATTTCTCCAGTAATGTGCTATTCACAGCAGCAGTTCAGTGACCATGAGACATTTAACAGGACTAACGTTTATTTCACATTTCAATAGTAGTGTTAAATTCCTAAGAGAAGGCTGGCCATTTTCTAAAACTATGCAAAAGAACATTGTAAAACTACATTATACATGTTATCTATTTTGCTATATTAAAATATTTAAATATATGTTTGAATAAAGTGCAAACAGCACTTTAAATCAGATAATGCAACCATAACTGTGTTAATGGAGAAACAAAATTATTATAGTTTTACCGTAGTAAGTGGACACAAATTTTCCTCGCTCGCTTGGAGGAATCCAGTGGGCCACCATTACATGCATTGCTGGCCATGTTGCACCCTGCAAAACAAACACAAGTGCATAATGTGAGACATTTCTATCCAACCTCCTATTCTCCATCCACACTTTGTTAAAACATGTGTTAAGCACCAAAATCGACCCACATTTGTATGATATGACGTTTTATCTTCTGCTGCACAAATATCATATATTCATTAGTGCCCTTCAGAGGTAAATGTGAGTGTGTGTATACACAATTGGGTACCCCATAAGTTTTACATATAAAGTCCGTCCAAACCGTCGTGACATTCTTCCACTCCTGAGCCACAGAAGCACAATAGCACTAACCAAACCACTTGTATATTAAGAGAGGTGGGGGAGTGTTCCACCTGTTATCTGGTGACTTCCTTCCCCGTCACTCTTACCACATCTCATTTTACCCCTCTTGCGCATATGAAGTGTCAGGGTGTTTTGCAGGGCTTCACCGGGTGAGTCATTTGCACTCGGATACTAATGTCTATGAAACCTGCGCTATAGGTAGCTGTAAAAGGGTTCCGGGTGCGAATCCCGCGAGACGGCTCAGGAGTTTAAGGAATGGTGTGGAAACGTGAACGCCCTAGCTAGGATATGTCAGCATGGAATCTTTCTCAGAGGTGGTATTAAGACACAAGTTGTTTCCTTTGAGTTCACAATTTCTGTTTATTTCTTTTCTTTGAAATTTTCTGCCCTCCCCCCCCCCCCAAGCATTCCTCCATAGGCCGTTCGTTTCCACCGCTGAATCAAATAACACGTCTTAACTCACCGCGTTTCCCATAGCAAGTGAGGTCGCTTCCCTCGACCAACACAAATCCGCCGTTTTGTTTTTGTCATGTCCACCCTCGGGCAATGGGTCTTCTACTCCTTTCGGTTGATTGTCCCGCCAGTAACGGTATCTATCTACCTGGGCCGCTTGCCAACCCGTGTACTGGGCACATTCGCACCTTGGTAAACTCCGTCTTTACACTTTTCGAGGTGCTGCATAATATTTCTTCCCAGGCCATTTCAAATGTATATTTGTCCGTTCTTAATGTAATTTATATCTCCTTATAAATACCTTTTAATTTCGTGATACGTCATGTATTGTCCCACACCCGACATCTCCAGTCAAATGTGCTGATATTGTCCCGTTTGTCGAACAAACTGTTATTGTAGATGTGCCCTTTTGTTATGCTTGTTTGTGAATATGCGCAACCAGAATTAGTAATTAAAGGCTCAGAAATACTAAGGAGTTGCGAAAAAAGGAACAAAAACCGAAATGAAAAACAAAACAAAAAAATGAAACAAAACAAGAACAAAAAGGACGGCTTTTCGTGGCTATGAAGCTAGCAAGGTGGCAGAGAAATGTTTAACTGAAGAGGATCTAATAAAACGTGGTCACGTGGTCTCTGGCCGAGTACTAGTTACCGGAATGCAGTGAGGCAAATGTCAGCTTCACATGTCTGAATGCAGTACTGATACTACAACATTCTTTCTGATTATCTTTTTCCTTTTGTAATTGATTATATTTTATTTCTTGTTTCGTTTTGGTGCTCCTGTCAGCCAAGGATATAAAACTGACAATCTTTTCCACAGGATTTTCCGCCATTTCAGCTTCTGCAACAACAAAGCACTGCAGCGTTACCAATAGTAACAAACGAAACTTTGGGAGTTTCTCAACATACCTCCAAAATAATTAGGTTGCTATCTCTAATAGTTTTTGTTTAGTTTAAAGATTGTCCTGTTTATTTCTTGGGTGTGTCATTTGAAGGGAACGAATGACATGGACAAGAAACCGAAAATGTCAGCCAGGTTACAGTACTGTGTGGGTTGTGGGGCGTCCAACTGCTGGAAGAACGGCGTTTTTTAGTGTACACACAAATATTTCATAATAAATACATAATGATGACCATATGGCAGAAGCTTCAAGAACATGTTACAAATATGATAACAATAGTGTTCAGGAAAGACAAAAATAATTTAACTTTGAATAACTTAGGGATTATTATTGCTCCCCTCTGCCAATAACTGCGTGTAAAGCAGCAAGAGCAATAAACCTATCCATTTTGGTTTATATAATATCAAAAACAGGTTTGATATTCTACACAAAACTTCAAAAGCAGTATTGCAAGGAGTTGCGTCATACACAAATAAAGGAAGCAAAGGGGAATTCATTACAAAAAATGTGGAAATCAAGCGATTTTCTTACTACTTGAAAGTGGTTGCCAACTTTCTTTACAATCCTTTACTTTAAAAACTCTGAAAACACAAAATATTTAAGATAATTTGAATTTTTAATTACCTATGGAAAGTTAGAATCATAATAAGAAATACATTATCAATGCATTGCCATCTGAGCTACAGCGAGGATATGTTACCGCGCCTTTATATCATTATCCATGTGATTCGAACTTTGTCGGTAAAGCGCAAGGTGTTTTCAATTTCTCTTGAAATAGTATGCCCCATTATCGACTTACATACCTTTTTGTTCTGCTCCTACCTTCCCATCCATACTACAATACATTTATATAAATTTTATAAAGCTGAGTTAATTATGTTTCTTAAGGGAATCTAAAACGTCTAAGATCTTAGCCTCTGGTGCACATCCGCTACCACATTGAAGCTTTTTGAAGGCCGCCAATCAAATGCTTTGCTAGAACCAAGTAAATGATGATGCTGGATCTGTGAATGTGGCAGAATTTGCTTTACTAATTACTTATCAAAGTATCATATAACTCACTTTTTTTTTGTGTACCTGACTGGACACTGGCTTCCATAAAAAGTGGCCCATTCCTCTAGATCAGGCTGTTTCCACTCGACTCGTCTGAGTAAGAGCACACTGAACTCCAAAACTCGGAGCAGAGTTGGAGGAGTAGTATGGTAGCCGATACTTATTGGAGAAGGGTCATACCACAATGCTCGCGTTCTGCCACTTGATCCAGCCATGACGATAGCGTACCCTCAATACTGCAAGCTGGAACAGCCTGCTCTATATTGTAAAACAGTTTTTTTTTTTTTTTTTTGTCTTATATGGTCTCCCATTCGCTATAAATTCTCTAAGTGACTGCCCCACAACAAATAGGAAGGTCGTTTTGTAGGTCAGTCCTTGTAAAAAGTAGAGGTGGGTCGCAAACGAATTCTATTTTCTACAGTTGTTACACAATAAAAGATTATACCAATTACACATTACTCCGCGTTCTATGAGAAGGGGTGAAAAATTATTGGCATGTGGCGTTAAACTGGAGAAAAGCTGCGATACTTAAAAACATTGGAGTTTTATCAACAACATGTATCGAAGGTTCTAATTATTGTCGTTATCAAAAGGCAATAACCAAACCGATGTTAAGATAACGGTAGTATAACGTTGAAAAAACGAGGTTTAAGTTTTAAATTACCATTCGGCATTTTGGCTATTTTTAAGGGAGTTGTAATATCCTACCAATCCAGTGGCTAGAATTATGTTTGAGAAAATAATGTGGTGAAGTTCGTAGAGGGTGGAGTGAAATTTAGTCAGTACCAACAAAAACAGCAATATTACATTGTGAGCCAAATTTTATGCATGTGCGTGCCCACATTTTCACTAATAGGATTCTTTTATAGTTTATTGATTCCCCATTTTATGAAATTGTATTGACATTAAAAGACATAAATTGTATTAATATGGCTGGATTTTGAACTTACGACATTTAATCAAAATCATCCATGGATGTGTAGTTTGAAAAATAAATGCGTTCTTCCAAGCGTTTGAGACTAAAACATTTCTTTCAATATTATCTCAAGGTATTTGATCATCGAAATGTCATATTTATAAACTGTTTCGAAATGTTCGCTCTTGCGTACTTTTTCTTAGGTTTTTACATACCTCGAAACACCCAAATGCAATGAAATTTTAAAACGGGTACATTTTTGTTTGTTTGTTTTCTGAATACTTTCCCTACACTGTGATCCAGGAAGAACAACTTTGTGATAAGTACTAGCAGGACTTGCAAAGTGTGTTTCACTAATTGAATTTGTTCCTTGATGTTATTTATTTTGCATGTATTAGTCATCTATATCGTCTGGCCACAGATGCGTTCAGTTCATTAATGATGTACATGAAGTGGATTTTTCAGCTTGGCATTAGCTCATATTAAGGAGATGCAATTGTGAAATCCTGAATATGTAACACACCCTATTAACATTTATATCAATTATGATACACAATAAATAATATGTTTATCATGTATCAAATTTTTAGCTTTCATGGTTATTTAGATAATAATCCTTTACCGTCCAAATTCGCTGGTGCTATAAAAATGAGCCACGAGATGCATTTTTCAACATATTCACATAAAAATGCAAGCTTAACAGTAAATGAGTTTACAAATAGTTCTGTCATATTATTTTTATATATTTACCCTAATTATTGTCAAAAACTTTTACTTTTTATACGCTCCAAAACTCTTTTTTTTTCAATATTTTCTGATTTATTTTTTAAAACTGGGGCATTATTTCGAAAAAGTAAATAACGACTTAGTTTAATGTACTTCCGAGAGCCAGTATAAACATTTTGAAACAGTTTCGAAAACATTGCATCGTTGGAGTATTTTAAATATGGAAAAGGGTTCCAAAAATATTATGAGTAAATCAGATTTTAAATCGGAGGAGGTTTGGGCAGAAATTTCCACGCCAGAGAAGAAACAGTTCCCTCTTCAAGGCCAGCAACCGCATAGCATACACATAGCCTAACACTGGGATCCTGAATCGTTGTAGAAGGATATGAAATTAGAGAAAGTTATTGACCGAAAAAGCGTAGGGGTATATAATACACTCCAGTACTCTTCTTCAGGTCCAGGAAAAGTACAAAAATGCCCTATGTAAGGATGGCCGGTGGAACGGAAATAGATTGTCAGTCTTAGATTTTACCGCCTGAGCCCTTCTAATCGGTGCGATAAGCTCATTCTTAGGAACTGTAAGACCGTACAATAGACGTGCGAGTTTTCCCAATGGCTGAAAACACAATCTATCTAATCACTAACACATTACTATACATTATCACTGAGAGGCAGAACACCAGGCTCTAAAAATTTGAGGCTGACAAGCCTTTAGATGCGGTTCTTTAAACAAATATTCTGCATAATAATATAAGGTGGCAAACACTACATCAGGTATACTATCATTAGGAGGAACTCTACGATAATCTTTCATAATAATTGGCACATGTTCTCTTTTCTCTTTCTGAATTATTATGTATACTAAGTGCATAGAATGTGCCTCATAATGGAACGGAGCTTATTATGTCGCAGCTCACAAAATCTAGCCCCACCCCCTGACTTCCTGTTTTTCGAGCATAACTCTAGCTACTAGATTAGCAGGGTTCTTTACTTCCCCAGGCATGGCTGTACTGCCGGAGGGTAGCATTGTAACTAAAAACGTACATTTTTATGTTAGTGTATTTTCTTAATTCAGTTTTCTCATTGGCGTTTGATAACGACACTAGCTTTAATTTTCGTCTCCATGTCGCTAATGAAAGTTCGCATATATATGTGATAGCTCTTCATCCAGTTTAACAACACATTAAAATAATCATTCACACCTTCCTCTAGAATCCCAATTTATGTCGTAATAGGTGTTACACCTTTCCTGTTTTGCTAGCGAATCCTTTTCACAGAGGAGGTGTTCGATCCAACCCTAATTTCACAGAGATTATAAAAAATTTTCATTGATTAGTTATTATGCCCCTGATTGTTTTTCAGAGCAGTTATACAGAGAACTAACACCTACCTACCGACTGAGAGGAGTTAAAAGTTAGTTACGTGAAGGTAGAAACATTCCGGAGGGTAAAATACTATCCTAAGGGTAGTGTACGTTCTGAAAGATGGTCGTGATTGCGACTGTAATTCAAACTCAGAAATCCAAATTCCACAAAAACTATTTTTAGACAGACACTGTTAAAAGTAAGCTTTTTAACATAAAAACACTCTAACTAAAATTGTTCTTTATAAGTCTCTATTTATAAAATAGTTATAACACTCCAATGTTACCAACTTAAGTTTTGTTACATTGTATCCGTTATATAGAATGTTGTGGTTTTGAAAGAGTTACGTTGCTAGTGGAGTCCGATCGATATATCGTTATTTTTAATGTACATGCACCGTAGCAAAAACATTCCTTCCTACCTTTCGCTGTTTTCAGAAATATTGTGGCATGGCGACTATTGTAAATGTGGATTTTGACGAGTTTGAAGAACCCGCTGAAATTCTGGAGGCAGCAGAAAGCGGTAAATTGGATTTGTTTCCAAAGAAATCAAGAAACCAACATGATATTGCTTACAAGAGGTTTGTTCAGTGGGGTGAAGAAAAAAAATTGTAAATAATTTTAGTGAAAGTGTATTACTAGCTTATTTTAAAGAAAGGAGCAACATCTGGAACGCTTCAACAACGTGGGCTAATTACTAATGATTAAACTCAGCCTCAATGTAAAAATGAACCAAGATATAAGTAAATATAGTAGACTTATTGCATTTCTTAAGCGCATTAGTGAAGGTTATAAGCCAAAAAAGTCTAAAGTTCTTTCCGAAAAGGAAATTGATGATTTCATCAAAACAGTGCCAGATGATAGACATTTGATGATAAAGGTGTCATTGATTATGGGTGTGTATAGCGCATGCTGCAGACAAGAACTCGGCAACATGACATGTCAATAGCTGTTGATGATATTCAAGATTTAGAAACCTCAATATTAATACCTATTCCTATCTCAAAAACAAATATTTCACGACCTTCCCAGTAGTTGGTAACTACTTAGAATGCTATCGAAAATGTATTGCACTTAGACCACCTCTAGAATTTCAATCCGGCGTTTGTTCATAAAATACAATAATACTAAATGTTTCTGCCAACCAATCGGACTCAACACTTTTGGGAATATACCTAGTTTAGTAGCTGCCAGATCCATATCACTACATTGGACATTGTTTTTGGAGGACATCAGCATCCTCTTGGCAGACTCTGGTGCAGACCTCACAACAATCAAAAGATATGGAGGATGGAAATGGTCTACAGTTGCAGAGGGTAACATAGAGAACTCCATAGAAAGTAATAAGAAGATAGCTACACGCACCTCTGCTGATAACAGTATGATGTCTGAGTTTAGCAACACAAACACACCAAGTACTTCATCACAAGGAATCAGCATTCCCAATTGTAAAAATTCTACAATCGTCATAATTGCACCGTCAAGAACTTAATATTGCCTAATTCCAATAACAATTGTATATGTTAGTTTTCTGTTATTTATTTGTATAAAAATAAATCAGGTTATGTTTCTGAGAAAAAAAACCTACTTTCCGTTCTCGTGTTTAACAAGCTCAACTAGACAACAATTTTCTTCGATTGGCAACTTCAAACGTATAAAACGTGTTTGCTGGGAATTTGGTTGTAACATACTCTAGTTTATCATTTAATAGCTAAAGCAATGGAGTGGAATTGTTAATTAATAAGATTTATGGCAAAGAATAAAGAACTGACATTACTACATCGATTACCAATTTATATCGATAGACGAATTCTATTCCTACATACACATACACACACACACCTCCAAGCGATAGGAAAACGTACTATTTCTTGAACAAAAGGAATATTAAACCTTATATTATAAATTTATTGATAATCTATAAATATTGTGTTGTCTAAAAAATAGTGTATGACACTGAAGTTAAACGTGTTTTTATTTCGCTCGTAGGATTGCTACACTCGGCCTTACGGCCTCGCTACGCAAACTTTCCTTCTCGCAAAATAAAACTATACTTTAAACTCTTGTATCATAAATAACTACTCCGCCTTTCTGTAAGCGTAAGAGTAAACGAGTTGTAGTTGATTACCCTGCACAGTGAGGTGGTAAACAAAGATACTCACGGATACCAGACCCTGTACAAGCCGCACAAACATCAGAGCGACATAGTGTTGGCGAGCAGCAAAAGGTGCTAGAAATGTCATAACGCTGCAAATGAGGTTAGCTCCACCAAATACCAGTTTAGTGCCCAGCTTTTGAGCAAGTAGACCTCCAGGAATAAGAGCCACAACATAGGACCAATAAAAGGACGCCAAAACTAATCCTTGTTCTTCTAACGTCCACTCCAGTTCTCCTTCGGGATCATCTATATCCTGCAGCAAACGAAATATGTTTTATTAATGTATATTCATATGTAGACAAAAAATACACTTACAATAATATTTTGCATACATCTAGTTTATAAAACAAATTAACAACTCAAGAAGTGGAATCTTTAAAAATGTATAACGAAAGCAACTAAAGCTTCCTATTGGCTCTCTCTTGGAGGTCTTTAGCGTGTTCTTATAGTTTTTCTTAATTCTTACAATAATTCATATAGTAGCAAAACTGAAGATTGTAATCGACTAATCTGTAATCGATTGTTATGTTGATCAGGTGAAATGGCGACTTTTTCTACCCAGCACATAGCACATTCATAAATATTGGTGAGTATATGAGGGACATGGGTTCGATTCTAGGTTGATGTATGAAACTTTAATCTCTTATAGGGGCTACACTAATTTAGATAAAGACCTCGAATAAACTTTATTCAGTATACAGTATTACGTGCAATGATTTAAATATATACAAATTAACCTGGAGGCCAGGGGTTCGATGTGAAAGCTTAAAGGAACTGATAGTCCTAGCATGGTGGGATAAAAATGTATGGTAACTATTACTACGCTGCATCAGAATAAATTATAATCTGAAATCCTGGATCCTGGTTTCGAATCCATAACGTTGGATGACATTTTAAGTTTTTGGTCAAATCCTGAACTATAAGGCCCACATTAACATAAAAAAGCGAGTATTGACTATCTGAGCATGCAAAACTATGATTATATACTTACTTTTAACCTAGAGGGCTTCAGGTCGATTCTAGGTCGATGTATGAGATGTTAATATTTCATAGGGACTATATTAATTTAGATAAACATTTTGAATAAACCGTATTCAATATATGGAGTTAAGGACAACTATTTAAAAATATATACCGACGTACCAGAAGGTCCCGGGTTCGAGAAAAATCATAAAAATAAATATCTCAGGAACTCTTAATCGTAATGAGACGTAACAAAGCTTACAACACAGATAATATTACGCGAGAGAATAAATTTGATTGCAGGCCCTTGGTTCGAATTTATAACGTTCGAGGACATTTTAAGATTTGATCGTAATCCTTAACTATTGAACCGAGATTAACGAGGAAAAGAGCATACTGATGCATTTAGCAAATTAAGATCATAAGTACTGCATAACCTAAAGGACCCCACTTCGATCCCCGATTCGATGGATCTTAAAACCAAGGCGAATAACTCTTAGAGGAATTAACATAGGGAGAGCGAATAAAATTGAAAACCGTTGTCTCCTGTGTTCTTAAATGCTGATATAAATACAAATAGATATCATTAGGGGCTTTCTTGGAGGCTAAAATTGGACCAGTCTTTTATAACTTCTAAAACTAAGTGTTTTGTATAGTTTAAATAAATGTACACATTAAGGTGGAATTACTGGGATATTATTCCGGATAATAACTTTATAAAAAGAACACGGGTTCAATTGCCGTCCTTTCATGACAGGACTGTTTAGGATTGCATATGCATTGGAACTTTTTAAAGTTGAATAATCCGTGGAACGCGTATATGAATGCATTTAGCATGATGAATTAAGCAAACACAACAATCTTATCCATGCGGTCTAGGCTTCGAATACATAAAATTTGACTAAAATACACCTGAATGAATAATACCTGAACTGAAAGGGGTGTGCCTAAGGTGCTATCCTGGGGCTATATGCGATTAAGCGAAAACCGGATCTCACGTTGCGGTGAAAACATAATATCTTTGGAAATCATTAACCTCGAGTATAGTAACCTTGTTCACCCTCATAGCATAAGGGAACGAGATTTGTTATAAGTGCTTAAACTCTGATTTCCTACCCTCCGGGCATACAATAGTATTACCTTTCCTTTTTAACAAGATAATAAACATGAGTAAGAGTGTTGAAGGTTTTACTTCCTCTGCATTATGTAATGCACATAGCAGGTAGAGAAGATATTGTATTCCATCCCAAAAATTCGAAACAACTGAATTAAATAATGCTTGAGCCGATAGGGGTGTGCCTAAGATGCTACCCTGGGCTATTAGCGATTAATATAAGCGTAGACCTAAAACTAAGTGAAAATATTACTAAAACCGGATATTTTAGGGGAAGGTAGATGCGCTAGCCTCTTGGATGGCCTTTATGAGGAAATAATAGGAAAAATAAATAAGAGGCTTCCAACTTCACATGTAAAATAATAATTTAAATGAAAAATGTGTGGATTTATTCGTATAAAGGTATATAAAAGAAAAATACCTATATAATTTAACTTCTTAACTTCTTAAAACCTCTAAAAATGTGGATGTTCTATAGTATCGGGCCAAAGTGTATACAGTTGGTCTGGCTGTTATCATTCTATCCTGGGTAGTGCGATAATGGACATGCTGTAAACTGACGTTTTAGAGCTTTTATTAAGCATCGACATAATATAAGACTGGGAAGAACATGCCCTAGGATAAAACATGAAAACCGGTTTTAGGGGAAAGATTTACAGACGCGTTAACCTTAAGAACGGTATTTATCAGAAATAATAGCTGGAAATGAATGATGAAATTTCAACTCTACATGCGTTATCCTTGATTATATGATAATTCATGGATTTATGCGATAAAGGTATATAAAAACTATAACACTTATTAAAAACTGGCAAAAACCCAGCGTCTGATATATTATTCACCTTAATAAAACAATGAAATACATTAAATATAAGACCTAACTCAAACAGAAAGCACTCGAAACTATGAAATCTCAAGGGCTTAGTCACGTGATCTTCTATTCGGTCCGTGCTAACGATATAAAATAGGAGTGAACTACAATAGATATTCTTGTGCCAGTTTACTTCAGGTTGAGAAAACCAGCTCCTCCTAGTCAAACTAGTTAACAAATAGTGTGAAAAACGTGAGAAAACAAAGAAAAGTGCTTGCCTTTCAATCTGAGCAATAAGAATTTATTATATTGAAGACATGCAGCAAGCTACTTTAAGTGGAGTATCTCCAAACTTCTCTTCTAACTATAGCTGTATTAAGCGCGGTTAAAGCTTTTTAAGGAGCTATGAGAAGAGGCGACATGAAGTGGGCTGCGGTCAACTCTTTAAATGTAAACACTGTGCTGCAACCTTCGGCAGCAATTGCAATGGAAGTCGTCATGCGGTGCAGTTGTGTCAGTGAAGCAAACAAAAGCAGACATCAACTATTGACTTCAATGGAAAATGAGTGTGACATGAAGGAGTATGAGACATCATTTGAAGGACGCCTGAAATCTTACTTCATCCGATGTAATACCGGCAACGATATGAAAACTTACCTGCAGGAAGCTATGCAGAGGATTGTACAATCTATTCAAGAAGAGCTCTCCATGCATAAAGCTGTGAAGATTAACCTTCTAGTTGAGTGTCAATTTGTAAATAGTGCTGGAGAAACTACTGATAAGACCTTCAAACCGAAGAATCACGCATTGTTTCTAGAAACTGATTTAGATACCATGCTGGAGACTAAATTCAAGAAATTAGCTACTGAAATGGAGGAATCGCAACTTAAAGGAAGTAATTGGGCTCTGCTTGCTGAGGACGGAATACGCCTTCGAAATAACAAATACAACCCACTTCGCGAGAGCAGTTATATTCTTTAACTGCATCTATAGAGAGTAAGAAAGCTTGTATTAACCCACTAAACCACCGTGATGAGAAATGTTTTTTATATTCTATCCTTGCAAAATTCATAAAAAAGGGTCCTCAACGTGTTAGCAAATACAAGAAACTTGAAGGGAAATATGACTTCTCATGCATCACGTTTCCTGCGCCATTGTCTGAAATCTCTACATTTGAAAAGAAAAATAATGTACCTATCAACGTTTGGACTGGATGAAAAGAAAGTAGTGTTTAGAATAAAGATTGTAGAGGAAGAACTAGCTGATCATCGAGACCTTCTTCTTCTGAGTAATGGAAATGGTGCGCACCACTATGTATATATCAAGAACTTGGAGAAGCTTATTCGAGAACAAAAGACAAAACATAACGGGCAAGTGTACACCTGTAGACGCTGCTTCAGTCATTTTGATGAGGGATATGGACGTAGTGGAGTGGAAAAATTGAAGGAACATGCTACTACCTGCATGCAACATGCTATCTCTAGGATAGTTATGCCTACAAAGGAAACCTCTATCATTCAGTTTAAAAATGTAGAAAGGATGTTGAAACTCCTGTACGTCAGCTATGCAGATTTGAGAGTATTCTTATTTCTATTTACTCTTGTGAGTCTAATTCAGAAGCGTCCTACACAACGCCCAATCAGAAGCATTCTCCAATGAGTTTCGCTGTTTACGTCAA
Source organism: Hymenopus coronatus (assembly GCA_030762935.1). Classification (NCBI taxonomy): domain Eukaryota; kingdom Metazoa; phylum Arthropoda; class Insecta; order Mantodea; family Hymenopodidae; genus Hymenopus; species Hymenopus coronatus. Next base: position 193,861,913 of record CM060900.1, on the reverse strand, counting down.
ACCAGCGTCATCTGTTGAGCTGCTGCAGAATGATCTTCCTATTGCTCCTTATGTATACAGAGGATATGATGATGCTGAGAAATTTATGGATTATCTAATGTCTCTTGCAAATAAGATTAGCAATATTTACAAATCTGCTAAACCTCTGAAACTAACGGACCAACAACAGGAGGGTTTCGAGTCTTCTACTGAATGCTACTTGTGTAATAAAAAGTTCATTGAAGAAAATTGGAAGGTTAGGATCATGGACGTTTGACTGGCGAATATCCAGGAAATCTCCATAATGAATGTCATCTAGCCTGCAAAACACGAAAATATATTCCTGTCTTCATGCACAACTTAAGCCGATATGATTCTCATTTCATTGTTAAACAGTTAGGTTGTCAAGTGAAAGAGTGGAGGTGATTCCATGCTCAGAAGAAAAGTATATTTCATTCGCGAAGCATTTTGGAGACATTAAGCTTAGGTTTGTGGATACATACCGTTTCCTCAGTACTAGTTTGGATAAACTAGCAAAAACCATATCATCATTTTCCTGAGACGTGTAAATACTTTGTAGAGGACTTTGGTGACTCGTAAAGGAGTATTCTACTATGATTACATCACCACTTGGAATGTTTTGAAAGAAACATGCTTGCCTCCTAAGTACTCGTTCTACAATAAATTAAACGAGGAGGAGATCGATGATCAAAAGTATGAACATGCTAAAAATGTATGGAAGCAGTTTAATATCCGAAATCCAGGAGATTACAGTGACCTCTACTTAACCATTGATGTACTTCTTCTCGCCGATGTTTTTGAAGCTTTTTTTTTTTTTTTTTTTTTTTATAAATACAGTTCCGGAGTCTGATCGGGACTCCGACACTGTATACCCTACTTTTTATTTACCTAATTTGATTACTGTGATTACCGTATGATTACTGAATTTCTGTTTTTTACTTTTTACACTCACATACACAAACATGTCTGAGAGCAAACCTTGAATACTCAAAAGTTGATCCTGCTCGTTACTTTACATCTCCAGGGCTTACCTGGGATGCTATGCTTCTGTATACCGGAATTAAGCTTGAATTATTATTTGATTATGAGCAGCTTCTAATGGTGGAGTCTGGCCTAAGAGGAGGATTATGTCAGGTTTCTCATCGGTATGCTTAAGCTAACAATGCCTACATGGAAAACTTTGATCCTGATAAACCAGCTCAATGTATTACATACAAAGACGCAAATAACCAATATGGCTGGGCAATGCAGTATCCACTACCTTCTGAAGGATTTCAGTGGGTTTCTCCTCACAGAATTAATATAGAAACGCTAAAAGCAGATGGTCCTCTTGGATATATATTCAAAGTTGATACGGACTATCTTAGAGAGCTTCATGATCTTCATAATGATTTACCATTCTTGCCTGAATGTCTGAAACCAAAGGACTCAAGTGCAAAGAAGCTGATTGCTCATCTTGGGTGTAGAAAGAAGTATGTTGTATATTACATGGCGTTAAAACAAGCGCTGTCACATGGACTACGACTGACAAATATCCATCGTGTGTTGCAATTCCGACAATAGTGTCGGTTAAAACTCTACATAGCGTATAATAATAAGCCGCGGCCACAGGCTAGAAATGGCTTAGAAAAGGATCTCTACAAACTGTTTAATAATGCAATGTTTGGTAAAACCATGGAGAATATACGAAATCTAATGGATATATGCCTTGTGACAAACGAGAAAACATTGGAAAAGCTGATTGCTAAGCCTAAATTCATCGATAGAAGCAACTATGGTCCTACCTTGGCAGCTGTTAACATGGTATCACGGCAGATTACATTTAACAAGTCGATATACATCGGAATGAGCGTGCTAGGTGTGTCAAAAACTCTCATGTACTCCTACCAATACGACGTGTTATTACCGTATTGTGGAGTTGAAAACCAGAAGCTTATGTACATGGATACTGACGCCTTCATTCATCGAGTTACAACAGCTGACGTATACACGGATAAACTACGGTTTCTGGAACATCTAGATACATCTGATTACCGTGCCAGCCACATGTGTCACTTCACACAAAACAAAAAAGTGTTGGGAAATTTTAAAGATGAAGCTAGCGGAAAAATCATCCAACGTTTTGTCGGACTGAGACCTAAGATGTTTGCTCTCGATATTGATGGAGGAATGATCAAAAACATTAAAAACATAAAACGAAGCGCTATTAAGCAGTACATCGCATTTGAGAGTTATGTAAACTGTCTTAAACACAATGAAATAATAAGAACTCCAATGAATTTGATCATGTCACAACAGCATGACGTTACGAGTGTAAAAGTCAACAAAATCGCTCCATCGCATCATGTTGATAAAAGAGTGATTGATGATGATGGAGTATCAACCTATGCTTATGGACATTATAAAGTTATGAACAAATCATGAGAAAATGCTACACACAATGCTCATCAATGGTAACGTGGTAGGAGAAAATGAAGCTTACACTACAAACACTCCCATGCGGCCAGCAAAAGACATGCAAAGATATATGAATAAGAATAAGGGAAGGTGGAAACTTTGCCTTAGACCAAGTCTCTAAAGTCGGTCTCAAGCCCGAGTAAAAGAGGAGAGGCGCGTTACAGTTTGATAATAAACAATAAGAAACTAAACCCAAAACATTTCAACCTAATAAAATACTAGTTACCTTTATATAAAAACTAAAAGCTAAAAATACTAACCATGAGTTATAAAATATGCCCAACACTTCAACAGAAACAACAACAACAAATGTCGAGATCATTATTCCAGAGAGAGAAAAAAAAAACATCTTGGATAAAAGAAAATAGACTGGAAAAACAACAAAAGACGAATAAACCACGAGGAATCATAATGTTCACTAAACTGTTAACACTTCGACAACAAAGGCTTAGATCGTTCTTCTAGTGACAGCCTAGTAAGAGAGACATCATATAAAAAGACAACAACAAAAATGGAGACACGAAAAGTTAGGTTATATTAGATTTACAACATATGAAAGACTGTAAACCATACAAACATATTCCCTCGCTTCAAATGGTAGCATCTGAACATGCACAGATTTGAAAAAAAGACACAATATTACTCTTAACTATGCAAAAATACTGGATCAGAATACAGAAATGTTCATTAAGGATTCCAATTAGGGAAAAACATGATAAAGCTGTAAAATACTGGATAGGATATTAAAGCGATCAAACTGTCCAGGAACATATGAAAAGTGCTATAAAACGTAAAAAATAGTGTGAAAAACGTGAGAAATACGAATAGATGACAGAAATTACTCTAAAAACGTATAAAATTGTTGCTTAACAACATAAACTAGCATAAAGTCTCAGCAACTACTATCGAACATAAGGAAAGGGGGCAAGAAAAAGTTTAATGTTTAAAATGCACTTAAAGTGTGCTTAAACCTCGTCAGTATACTTTGACCGCTGTAACCAAGTCCTGGAAATTGAAGCCTACAAATACAACCATGGTGATTGAAATACCTATCGCCTAAGGGTTAACACTACCCTATAGCTTAAAGTCGTGAATGATCCTTAAGGAGACATAAAGCACTACAAAATAGTCTCAAAATGCTACAAACCATTAAAAACACTGGAAAATACTATACAATACAAGCTAAACTTCTGAGCTATAATGTATCTTTTAGAATTCTATATACCAACAAGACGGTTATATATGACTGGAAAAGAGCTAAAATGGCTCCTCAGTACCTTGGCCTACAGTCCTAAACACCCTCCAAATGATATGAAATGTTATTAAGAGCATTCTAAAACATCTTAGAAGACACTAAAATCATCTTAAAAATCTTCCAAAATGTATGTGAAAGCACTACAAAGGTTGATAAATAGTCCCAAAGCGTACAAAGATGCTTGTAAAAGTGCTAAAAAGCATTAGAAAGCACTGTAAAACAATGTAAAATATGAGCGAAAAACGTCTGAAAAAAGTCTAAAATACCAGCTTTAGAGCCATAAATACCAGCAAAATTGCGTGAAATCAGTTGAAAAGAGTAAAAATGGCTAATAGATACCTCCTAAACATGATTCAAATGACATGAAATGTCAGTAAAAGCACTCGAAAAACCTACCAAGGGCTTATAATGTATCTGTAAGCACTAAACAAAGCAAAGCAAAACACTATAAATTAATAACAACAACAAAATCTTTAAACCACACATCCCACAATACAAAAATGCGTTAACATGTCAAACCATAAAAATAACTACAAAACAAAGCAAACGACCTTGAAAAGGACCATAAAGTACTGAAAAAATCTCCTGATGCTCTCAACCTAGGTTAAGTTCTCCCTACTCATTGAATTCCCTATCCTTCCCATGTATGCTTACGCAAAGGTATACACCCTTCCTTGTATTCCCGTGTATACGCACGAGCCCCTGCGCCAGCTCTCTCCTTAATTAACTACTGAGATGGCAAACAAGTGCTGGGAATAGTATATGAAAATTTGGGGGATGAAAGGAATCTTGCCAGAATTTGCCGGGAGACCCAAAGAAACCCTTGAAAGGACCCAAGGGTCAGAAAGGCCGGCCGCGGGAATCGAACTATGAAGTGGCGATTACGAACCTTAGACGAAACAGCCTGAGCCAGCTTGTTTATTATGATAGTGGTCAACGCCCGATTTTGCTTGTGTGGGCTCGCTCGGTGCATACCACCCTTACTACCTGCACATCAAAAAATACAACTAATATGCCCATATAACATACTCAGTTTGTGCTTCAGAGGGTTCTTCATAAGTGCCTTGCGCTTCCTGCTCTACATTAGAAGTCTTCAAATTCCTCCCATCTAAGTTTTGGTTGTGAATATGCAGCCTCAAAGATGTTCTAAAAAGGAAATTATTCATTTTAGTCATTCTATTTCATTAGATAACAAAAATTAAGAAATGCTTGCGTTCTTATATACTTATAATTCCTGCTTTAGGTGAATGTTCATCCATCTGTGTACAGAAAAAGTGTTCTAAATTGCATGGCTAATAAATGCATTTGTAGTTATTTAGAAAAGTCTTACTAAGTGTAATCCAGCTGGTGTTAGCGATTGTCAAGGAGGACTCGCAACACTCCTTCATCTGACCACATACATACAGTATATGTGATTTTATACACAAAAGAGTAAAGTACTAAGGTCTTGTTTGCGGAAAACACAAAACATCTAATACATGTGAGGTTTTATAGAAATAAAGTTATAGCACACGATGTTGTACACATAACAACGTAATACTCATCAATCCAAAATGCATGTGGTTAATTATACAAAGATTTAAACTTACATGAATCTTTTTTAAAACGTGTTGATAATAATTGTTTAATAATACCTCTGAACATTCTCGCTTCCGCATTGTATCCGCAGTGAAATCAATAAGCGGCAAATTGCCTTTGAATCATATTGTGCAGGAAGTTGGTACAGACCTTGAAAACATTAGCGAGAGCAATCTGAGAGCAGAGTATTTGCAAGTTCTACTTCGTATTGCAGCGCGGTTTACACACGTCGATATTTCCAATGTGCAGCTAAGCTTTATTAACAGTCCATGCAGCTCTACGTCATCGTGTGTCGAACAGATAAATACATAATACAGCACCATAAGGTATGGTGTTATAGTCCCTATATGGATGTAGCAACAGACGTTTTCCTGCCTGAGCAAATATAGCTACGAGGTAATGCACGCATTTTTAAAAAGTTCGCAAACCTAATTCAAACGTTGGTAGCGGCGTGGACTTTTCGCCCCTTCATTTCATTTCTTCTATCCGTAGCTTCTACTTCACATTTGTATTATAAACTAATATAGATTTTCCACAGCATTAGCTATTTAGTGAGTATTCGAGGTACACAAATATATGTACCTATATAATAGCCAAGTTCCCAACTACTGGTGACAAGCTTCATTCTTGTATCATTACTGCGGTCCTTTCTGTCCTGGTCTCACATATGTGCTTAGTTCCAATCATCACCGAGAGAGAGAGAGAGAGAGAGAGATTAGATTGGAAATGCCCTATTCTTGTGCATTGTGGTTGGTGAAAAAAGATTATCCCGTAGCCGCCATAGTTAACCAATGGACTTTTGAGATCAGCACGCCTTCTGTTGGTTCACACAAAAATAAGTTTTTGTGATGTTAAATGTTCAATTAAGCAGTAAATTTAGAATGTAAGTTTTAAAAAAGCATAATGATCAATACATTTGTAGTGTTTGGAAGCAAAACACATGGAAAGGAGATGTTTTAATACACAGGTTAGTGTACTTATTTAAGTGATTTTTCGGTGTTATTATTAGTGAAATGTGTTTTTCGTTATCCACAGTACAATTCTGTATTGTTTGTAAATTTTAGATTTCCAATTCGAAAATACCTTAAAAAGCTGGGTAAAGGCAATCCACAGACAAAACTGGCAACCGCTCCGGCTTCTGCTTGTGCACACAACACTTTACACCCGACTATTTGGACTTAATAGTAAAAATCAGTAGACTAACAGAAGGAGGTATTCCTTTTGGGTTTCCTCCTTATCCCTCTTATTTGCAGAAATTGTGTGCCTTACTATTGATGACATGTGTTTGAAAGAACATGTAGAGTATTCAGCAAATAGAATTATACGCTATGTAAACTTGGACAATGAAATTTTATGGTAATTATTGCAACACTCCTCGACCGAAATTCTTGATCAATATTACGCATTCTACTAATGCTTTAAACCAATGCTGTAATATATGATACAGCCTTTTGTTACATTAACAGTAATTTTAATGTTTACTGTAATAATACCAATTTAACAATAATAACTTCTAACAGGACAAAAAATGTGATAGTATTAAATATTCCATTCGAATAGAGATTTTCCACCTTACATTTCCCTATTTTCTTTACTTCAAAAACTTGGAAAAACAATTAAGTTGACAGATGTTGCGTATGGTGAATATGGTAGTGTGTAGTGCCACTAGATAGCGGCTGGGCGAAGACTTGCTTCAGCAAGTCCATCCTGTGACCAATTAGTACCCACAATGCCTATATTACAGACAATGGTGACATGTGTTGTGTCGATTTTTATTGGTGAACGAAGTCACGTGGTTTTGCAGTCATTTTACAACCCATGAAGCACATGCTCATATATGCCAATGCAGATGTAATCCGAATAGTATCAGATATCTGGCTTCATCTCATCCTAATAGTGAATTACTGACAAAATAGACTAGGTATATTAATTGTTTAGCATAAAATATTCCCAGTTGTGCTGCAGCAGCTTGCAGCAATTTGATAAATAGGAGCCAAATGACTAGTCATGTTTATGCGAGGTAAATATTATAACAGTGTAAACATTATGGTAGCTGTGGCACGCACTACAATGTCGTTAACCTGCGCAAGATCACGCTGTAAATAAATATTGTAACGCCGTCCACGTCTACATTATGCTGAAATTACGGTTTAGTTTAAAGTTTTTCTCTGTGTATTTTACTCCTGGCTTTCTTGCTTTACTTTGTTGGCAATTTGTTCAGGAGGTATTAAGTTATTCGGCAAACACAAGAACTTATAATATGAATAAAAATGTTCCAAAGTAAAGGCCAGTTTGTGGTGGGAGGATTTCCTTGAAAATTTGTGTGTCACACCTTTGAAAAAATGCTAAACTCAAATACCAAGTTGGGTGTAAAACCATTTTTTTTTTTCAGTTATGCGGTTCACAGACATAATAGATGCACTACAACGACGCATTCATTCGTACTGTACCAATGTCACAGGAGGTTGGGAGATGTTCTGCTGTTCTCAGCCTGGTTTCACGGGGCTATACGGCCACCTGAGGAGGTAGCGTTTGTGGTATTCCACAATCCACTGGGAGGAGGTGGCGAAATTGTGTCTGCAAGGAAGAATGCAGGTGCAACAGTTTTTAAAAATCAGTAATCCTATTCTATCTAGGATTTACTGTCTGACAAAAACACATAAAAATGATGGCAGCATGAGACCTCCTAGCTATGACGTTTCTAAATGGTTAACAATAAACTTTAACTCAATCAAAAAGTATGAAACTTTGAATGTCAAAAATTCATTGCATTTAATTAGTAAAATTAAACGGTTAACACTTGCAAAAGAAAACATACTGGTTTCTTTTTATATTACTTCTCTGTTTACAAATGTACAGTCATGGAAAAAATGATTGAACGCTGCAACTTTCCAGTGTTGCTTCGGCCTCAAGGAAGCACACGAAGTTACACAAGCTGGGTTTACACGTGCACGTGTACTAACCTACAAAACATGCTTTTATACAGCGAGGTAAGACGTAGTTTATTGCTTTATAACATAAAACAGCACCAGGGAACAATCAAAGTAATCGTTTTTCGCTAGCATGCGCAGAAACACTAAAAAATAAGCCAAAACTTGATAGTTGAGCTGTCCGCTACAGTTCTTTAGAAATAGGGAAAATGGTGCTCAGAGTAGAAATGGCTCAGTTCTATCGTGCTCCGTTTGAAAGTCAGGGTGCTACCTAGCGTAGGCTCGAGCCTAGTTACCCGCATATATACTTTATTTTGTTTTTTAGTTCATATTGGTACTCTTTACAACCAATGTACATTACGTTATATAAATCATTCACTCTGTGAAATCTTAATTCTTTTATTTGCTCTTCATGCAAACTAGAAAACAAAGAAAAACTCTGCAACCTGATCTACGGTTGCTTTTAAATGCAACAAAAGGCTGATGAAAGATTAGAGAAAACAAATTCTAATACTTTGTGTTGTCCCCATTATTTGATATCACTGCCCTCAGTCTTCGGGGCATGGAATTCACAAGCGTTGGAAAATAATTAATGTCTTCTGCTACTGAACCCCAAGTGTCAGTCATAGCACGCCAGAGTTGTGTAGCATTATTCACTCTGGGACCTCGAGAAAGACTGTGCTTTACTTTCGTCCAAACATGTTCAATTGGGTTGAGATCTGCTGACTTTGGAGGCCACGGTGTCTGCTCTAAGATATGCGTGTGCTCCGAAAGCCACTTTTGAACTTTGGCCGACTCGTGGACCGAATGATTCTGTTGGAATTTAATAATACCTTCAGGATAACGCTCTTGGACAGATGGAAGCAGAACATGTTCTGGAATTTCAGAATAGGTTTCACCATTCAGCTTTCAATGAAAACGTTCCAGCATATCTGCACCTTCCCGAGATATCCATTCCCAAGTAGTAACGCTCGTTCGACCACTCCTTGCAATATTTATCAAGGAAATTCTGCAGGAGAAACATGAGTATGCCAAAATAATGATGTCAAATCAAAATAGAGATAACTCAAACTCAAGTAATTAAACCGAAAAAATTAACACCATGGTGTCATCGTCTCTTGAAGTAATACCTCCAGCAGTTCCAAAAGACGCAATTTTATATGATGGGAAGTAGGGGTTTTTAGTTAGTGAAAATCCAACTCCCACCAGAGTGGTATCTTTGCAAGACTTCCCCTTAAATAAAAATCAACAAACATTGCTTGCATGAGTGGCCAAATAGCACATACCATATCGAGTGCCACTAGGCCTGTAAACAAACCCACCTGCAGTACAGAACGTAGCTTCGTCGGAGAAACTACTTTGCGCCAACGAAGTTCTTTGAATGGCAAATGCCAACCTTTCAATTTTGTGGGCTTCAGTTAGCATTCCTTTACTGCCGCACATCTACGCCGAATTTCGGCAACTTTACAGCGTTTGCTAATCGTCCGTGCACTACCCGGGAATAAAGATAAAGACTTGTATTCAGCGGCCGTCAGAAACGGATCTCTTTCGACCTCTGCCATGATAGACCGGCTTCATTCTCGGTAGATACACGCGAGCGACCAGTGCTCTTCCTTGCAACAACCTGTCCCTCTTGACGATATAACTTTGCCAGTCTCCTCGCAGTGGACCGTGGAACATTACAAATGCTACCCGTTCTTGTGGCCTATAACCCTGTGTAACCAGGGTGAGAAGAGGAGAACGTTTATCAACAGCCTCTGCCATTGCTAAAGTATGAATAAGTGCGTCGTTGTAGTAGTAATTGAGGACCTCTTTTGGTGACTAGTGTAACCATTTGACCAAAACAGAAAGAAACACTATAACGACAAAGAAATCAAGCTTATCACCAGTAGTTGTAAGCCTTGGACATTATACATAATATGTATCTGCATATTATCTAATACTCAAATTATAACTAATATAACGGAAACTCTGTATTAGTATAAATTAAGAACGTGAGATAGAAAATATGATAGAAGAAACAACATAAATGGGGGAGAGACAATTTTTGCTGTTGCAGAGGTTCGGTAATTTTTAAAGGGCTTGCATTATCTCTGAGCTACATTTGCTTGCGCTAAAAGGCGTCTGCTGCCATATTCATATATGTGTTGTAATATCAACCATGGTTCTTATGATAACATGTTTCATTTATCGTATTCAGGGTACTTCATGGCTTCTGAAAGAGCACATTGGTTGATTCAAATGATTGGAAATTGGTTGCTCCACCTATATGAATAAACTACCAACGAGCATAGCATCAGGTAGAAACACTTTTGGGTTTGCTTACTAATTGGCTAACGAAGAATGGGAAGCATGGCGCTTATTGCCGAATTCTTTATCAGAAGTCAATACAAATGTGAGTCAGGGTGCAAGACACAGCCTGTTAATGTATTCGACAGGCGATAAAGTGTGTCGCAGACACTGTTTGGCAAGTCTAGCTGTACATTCGAAATAGCGGCCAGTGTAAACTTCTCTGCGATACGAAGTGGGACCTTGAAATATTCTGCTTTCAGAGTGCGCTCAATCATGTTTTCCATGTTTGTACCAACTGAAAAATTACCAAGCTTATTAGAAGAATAGTTAATTTCCATTTTAGTTGATGAAAATAAAATGAAAGAGTTAATTGCTCTAACTGTTTGCTGTATCAATCAATCAGTTTTTACATTTGATAATACATTTTATAAACGCACACAAGGACTGGTTATGGGAAATCCAGTGTCACCTTTCTTAGCACACTTGTACATGAGTTTTCTGGAAATTAAAATCACTAAAAATATCCTGAAATATTCAAAGTATGGCATAGATAGCTATGGAATATTTTAAATTCCCAGGATAAAAGTATCAAGTTTGCTATGAAAATTGAAAGTAATCATATACTTGCATTTCTGAATATTAAGATATATAGAAATAATAATGTGTTTCAGTTTGGCATTTACAGAAAACATACTCATGTAGACAACTACTTAAAAATAATAAATGAAATCCAAAAAGCCTTCAATATGCAGTCTTTCAAAGATTAGTATACAGACTAATTAATGTACCTCTAACAGCAGATGAATATAAAAAAGAATTACAACGTATTATTGAAGGAGCTCAAACGAATGGATTTAATAGCCAGCTAATTTACAATATACTAAAGAAACATAAAAAAACAAAAAAAAAACATGTTTGTTTATTAAAACTAATAAAAGATAATTTAAAAATATAATAAAAAAATTCATTATCATCCAAAATTATTTCCAGAGTACAAACAATATTTGAAAAGTACAAGATAACCTTGGCTCCTGGTAGCAGATTGAATGTGAAAAATATGTTAAATAAACCACTTAATAAAACTTTAGATAAGTTCAATACAGCTGAAATTTATTATGGAGGTTCCAACGACTGAGAAAAAATCTACATTAGTAGCACTAAAAGAACTTTATAAACACGTTTAAAGGAACATCAAAGAAATATCAAGTTGAAACAGTTGGAAAAATCCCAGTAGCCAATTATTTTTTAAATTCTAACCATGAAATTGGACAAGAAATTAAATTAATAAAAGGCATCAATTCTCACTCAGGGTTGCATATTTGGGAAAAAATCGTTATCCATTAATGTGATTAACTTTGAAATACCAGAAGCAGATGTCATTTTAAAGTTAATACAGTTTGAAAGTCAGGCTAAACACTAAAAATTAGCAAACATTCCCGAGTCGTTCCATCAGAGGTCGTCAAGGTCACACAAGAAGAAGGACGATGTTAATGAAGTCCGACCACTACCACTTGATGTCACTTTAATCAGAATGACACCTATATTAGACGCTGAAGTTTTCCAGCTACCTCAAACGTTTGCAAACCTGCTTGAAGATGACGATGCAAATTGTCGAAACACGTCAAGGCCACCAGCATCAAAATTAGCGGAGCATGTGTCAGTAATGGACGTCCAAGCTTACACCAACTGAACATGTTTGGATGAAAGTAAAGCAGAGGCTTTCTGGAGGTCCCGGATTGAATAATGCTTCACAACTCTGGTGTGCCATGACAGACTCTTGGGAATCCTAGCAGGCGACGTTAATTGTTTTAAAACCTGGTGGATGTCATGCTCCGAAGATTGAGGACAGTGGTAGCAAAGGATGGGGACCACACAAAGTATTATGTTTTTCTCTTATTGCGCTTGCTTTTTGTTATTTTTATAAGTAACTGGTGATCAGATTGCTGTGTTTGCTTTACTTTCTAATTTGCAAGAACTTTAGGTAATGATTTGACGTATCGTAAAGTGAATGGTTATTAATAGAATGTAATCTACACTGACATAAAAGATGCTTATATGAAAGAAAAATAAACACACAGAAATGAGAACTCACGCGACTTGCTAGAGGTGAACCTTCATCACGCTTAGTATACTGAGCTTCAAACGCCACGCCTTGGTTCTGAGCCATTTCTGCATGAAGCGTACAGACCTCTGTTTATTTAGAAAGGTACCGTGAAGTTGAAATTAGGATGTCTTGTTTGGCATTTGAACATTTACTTGATTTACTTGCACTTTTTTTACTTACTTGTGAGTTGTTAGTCTATATTACAATACAATAAGTTGTGACATACCCAGATTTCTGCAACTCTGACTTGCAGAGAAAGTATGTGTAGTGTAAACCAGGCTTAGTGAGCATCGTATGTGAGAACGAATATACACGTTGATAGCTTGCAGCACTCAAACATGTTTTCCGTAACTGTGCTTATTTTGGACATGCGGGAGCATATTGAATCCGCCTGCCGCCATCGGTTTTCTCGTCAACTTGAGTTAATTCCAGAGGACGAAATATTGTGGCTCTGAAAAGCTTCTATTCTTAGTAAATAACGAAGTTACACCTTATTTTAAATAAACATACAAATTACATAAAACAAATTTAAGGTGAATTCTGTGTTCATACGAAGAATAGCAATGACTATTTAATATTCAAAGCGCATTCTTTATTAAAGGTGAAAATGTATTAAGTCAAAGAAATTAAGTGTAAATAATAAAGTACCAGAAGCATAATCGTACCAACATTTTAGAAGATAAACGTGGTGTGAAATAATAAGATACGGGTATGCATTATTTTAATATGAGCCATATGTTCAAAAGTATGCAAATTGTCAAAATATTACCTCGACTTTCCAACCCACAGTATTTCATCTATTCTATCAAACAACTTCTTTGGAATTCGCACAAGCGGCTTCATTTTTCATACAAGTTACAGAGGGTAGATGCCTTCCACAACCAAATGCCAGGCAGATACAAAATATGAATGAAAATTAATCCCATCTAATGCAACGGGGGAATGGGGGGGCACATTGACTAATCTTTACAACGCTATGAGAAGAGAGATCTATACCATTGGACAATCAGAACATGGAAATGGGACAGTACAATAAGTCTTCTGTTCAGACGTACAAATGGTCAACAAACTCCACTTAGTCTCCCCTCTCCCGTTATCTAATCTAATTTAAGCAGAGCATCGTGCGGGAGGGCGGGTTTAGAAAGGGGTGCGGCATGAAAATTACATATTGAGCACGAGGAATTCAAACCACCATTGTTTTGTCTCTAAAATCGATGCACTGAAACAAGTGACAGAAGCCATTAGGATTGGACTTGTTAATGCGACCACCTTACCTAACAGAGGCTTTCCTCGGTCTTCATGATCAGGCAGGAGGGTTCTCGTAAATAAACAGAGCAATCGTGTTACTGCATAGAGTATAGGTGACGGCAGGTGTTCGTATACACACTCCTCCCGTTCGCTCATCAGCAGCCAGTTTCGTTACGACTATTCCATTTATTCGCTGCATAAAATCCAATCACAATGCGCTAAAGTATAGAATAATCAGATGTTTAATCATCACCACAATATTAGCATCGTTTCTAATGGAATTTGGCAGTGAAAGCTCCAGCAAGTGACGAAACCATCAAAACTACAGTCTCCGGTATACTAAGTACAATATTATGATACAATTCTTAGAATAATTAATCTCTATGACAAGAGAAGTCTGTGTTTCACGTGTAATGAAGGAAATGGTTTCAACACTTTACTTCCAGATCTTTCATACATTCGGAATCATTTCAATTTTTTTTGATAGTGTTTAACGCCAGCTTTTACTACTACGGCACCTCAGGCGATGACACTGATGATAAATGAAACGAAGATGGAGCACCGGTGGAATACGGAGAACGCAGGGGAAACCGGAGAACGCGAAGAAAACCCGTCCCTGCACCGCTTTGTGCACAAAACCCACTTGTGGTCGAATTCAGGCCGCTATCTAGCTATTCGGCCACGATGCGGCCAATTATTTCAGTGATGTTACAATAGCATGTTTTACAAGCGTCTGCACTGAATATATCAGAAGCTCTTGAAGGAATAGAACATGATTCAGAAACGCTGAGTAAGATAAAACTAGAACGGTTAAATAAAGTGTGTCAAAGAAACTTAAAAGTATATATTCCAGAGAAGAATAGGTAAAAATGCTGCGCTACTGAGGCAGGGAATCTAAAGAATCTGATATTTCAATGTTATTCGATCTTACTACGTCAGGTGATATGGGGCGTACTTTTTCAAAATACAAAAACAGTCTACATCTTAATTCCATTCGAAGTGTGTTCCATGTACTTATAAAATACGTTATGTAACTTTAAATCTAGCGATGAAAGGTATCAATTAATACGAATCAGATTTCTGTGCGTTACTGCCTTAACCAATAATTGAGTATGTTTATTCTACAGTATCAATAGCAAAACACACATTTGTTTTCTTCCCACACTCCTATATGTTGATTTACTTATTTTCCAAGCGGTGTATAGTGCCTTCAGGTGCTCATTATATTGGTTTGCACAGAACTCCGCAAGGTCGCATTCCCTTCCGCGTTCCCACGTCACCAGCTCTCGGTGCGTTCCTAATTTGAGACTTGTTAAAACCACCTACCTACTCATAACTGGTAAATGCATGAAAGTACTCTAAACTTAAGCTTGTTTCATAAATAGCATGATGACATATGTTGTTTTTAGAACTTCCCTTTGTGTTTCTTTGAGATAATCATTGAGTTATTTGTACGATTATTACTTTCATACTTTACTTGATCCTTGCTTTCACTGCTGGACTTTCATTAGATACGTATTTGTTTTATATATTCAGTCTCCATCGGTCGTCGTCCTCCGTAGTCTAGGGGTAACATGCTAGCCTTTGGTTCTCAAGGTCGTGGGTTCAAACCCGATGGAGGATGATGGATGTTTTCGGGCGTCAAAATGCTTAGCATGTGATCCTTCACAATCAGTAAAATCGTTGGTTCCATGTCATATATTTACGGAACGTAAAAGAGCCTCAAGCCCAATAAAGAGTCCTCTGAGCAAAATTAAGTGATATTTCACGCTCAGTATAGAATGGGACGCTGTGAACCACTTCAGTTAAAGAAAGTCCGTAAATAACACTGAATTTAACTTAATTTTTCCGTCGGTCGTGGTGCACCCAGAGACCGCCAACGTCTGTTTTTCCGCTCTGCTTTTTTGGCGTTTGAATCTGAAAGACAACTTCTTTCAGTGCCTTCCTGCCCGATAATGTATGGTTTTTATTTAGATAAACCGTCATTGTTGGGGTTACACGTGTTGAGAATATCAATATTGTCATCCATTGGAGGCAACGCGACCGAATTTGTTTATTCTTTCTACAATGTCTGGAACGTGCAAGATATATGACACCAATGCTTAGAATTAGCTCCCCATTTGCTACAAAATGGTGACGACGAAGGCTAATTGGACGAAGAATATGAAGAACAGTGACACGGATGACGATTTTCCACCCTTTTAGGAGTAGAAGAGAATTCCGATACAGATGAAAGTGTGTTAGAGATATTCTGTTTTACTTACGGAGGAACACGACCAACAAGCCTACATAATTCTCTAATTAGACTGTGAGATGTTATTCGTCAAATATATCACGCCAAATATGTACTTCACTGCTAACTTCTCTATGATTTTAAAATGTCTAACTAATAAAATTTAACCACCGTTGTCCTGCACATAAGTAAATATATACAATCTTCAAAAAGCAAATGCAAAAGGTAGTGGCGGCTCGTGGATTAAAAATTCAGGTGTTCTATCACCACCACAACCACCCACCACCACCGCCGTCCCCGCAACATCAAATCCAGTAATATTAGAAACAATGACATTGCCTAAAACAAGAATTATAAATTTGTTACAAAAATCGTCGCTCATCCAGTATTGTAAAGATGTTGAATTTCTTAGTCTCCGAGAGATAACAGCAATATGAGGTTCCCAGATGGTGATGAAGGGGTGAAGTTCTTTGATATAGTTCACGTGAAGAATGGTCTTTACTGTGAATAATATTTACATTCTTTGAATTACACAATGGACACCAAAGTTATTTGCACAGGAAGTCCATGCACCGATTTTTCAATTGTCCAAACTTTTCTATCACTCGGTGATTAAAGTCTTTTATGTTGTTGAGCAGTTTCTTCTCAATAGCAAGCATTGCCGGTGCTGAAAGTCGGTCGTCACACATCGCATTCCTCGTAAAGGTTTTAATTCTTTTCATTGTGGAAAACCATGGGTAGATTTCAACAGTAGTGACGAGATCTTTTTCTGGAAACGATTCGGAGAATGTCCGGAAAGAAGCGACATCAACTAGCCTCGAAGCCACTAAGTGATCGGTAAATGAAGATATGTCATTTACATGACCAAGTATTGCGTCGCACACTGCCTTTCTTTCTGCCACTCGATATTCTTGCCTCTTTCTCCTTCGATTTTCGGAAACTTCACATCTGTTAAGTGTAGTGCCTCTAATTTCCTGCACAGCAGACGAGAACTGATCTAAGTCGCGTTTTGCTTTTACGGCATCGATTTGTCTGTGTTGCAGTACTTTAAATAAGAGCTCCGCCTGAGGCATTATTCTATGAAAGAATTCCAACCAGAAGGTGAATGCAGAATCCTCCAAAGCTGCTAAGAGGCCGCTTGACTCACGTCTTGTTTTGTCATCAATATTATCAAGCAGACTTATTTCCTCTAGACACTGGATGAGACGTTCTTTATTTTCATACACAACATGCACTGAACGAATGTTGCAAATCCAGCGTGAAGCTGCTAGCCTTGGAACTCTGTTTTGCACAATTCTGTCAAGTATTTTGGTTCTTAGACAAGGTTTTGAAAAAAATGCAGGAAATCCTGAGAGTGTTGAAAAGAAAATCCTGGAAGAGCTGTTTATGATAGCATCCTTCAACAGAACCAAATTGCATTGCTGAACGTAACAGTGTATAAAACATGCGTGAGGGTACACAGCTCGTATTCTCGCCTGCACTCCACTTGCACTGCCACTCATAACAGCAGCACCACCGTAACATTGACCTATTAATTTATGTTTCTGTTCTCCTATAAGCTTTAACAATGCTGTGTTTATTACCCCAGATATAGCATCAGCATCTTGGGCAACAGGATTGAAAAAAAAAACCCAAAAACATGCCACAGCCGATCCTTGCATCTCGTATCTGTACATAATAGCGAGCTGTTGCTGAGCAGACACATCCGTCGTTTCATCGGCCATGACTGCCAAGTAATGAGCTACCTTTATTTCTTCTGATATAATTTCCCTGCACACCGCAAGCATGCAGTCGAGGATGTCATTCTGCACCATCTTTGAAGTACCTTTGAACACGGTTGCATTTTTTAAGTGTTTTTGCATGGGTATATCAATAGAGCTTACAAAATTAACAAGCCCACGAAACACCATGGGGTTTTCAGAATTCTCCCGCTCATAATGACCGCGTAGAGCTAGTTCAATGCTCCACAAACGCTCCACGCAGTCAATTAGCCTAGAGAGAATGTACCTATTTTTGTCAACTTGCTCGTTGTGTCTCTTTACCTACTATCTGTAAGCGCTGTCCAGTTGAGTGCTGATATTCACACGACCAAGTATGGCGAATCGAATGCACGTGTTCTTTTGTGCATGTGAATTCTCATGTTTTTTATCTTTTCACTCAGATGGACCAGGTCGGCACAAACTACTCTTGTCCAGTTACTCGTCGTATTCGAGTTAAACAGAAGACAAGGAAAACAAAACAGTGAGTTTCTGATACTGCAACCGCAAAGCCATTTGCATGATGCGTATGCAATTTACGTCTGTAGTCCCGCTTTTGAGTTTTTGTCACATGCTCAGTTACCAAATCGGGCTGCGGACGTCCCAGTCGTTTTATTTCTATGCGTTCCTCATATGTAAGTTTATCATGGCTGTTTAATATCTTGTCCACCGAATTCATGGCTACCTTTGAAAAGTCACAAGAATTGAGAACCACGAGGTCACAGAGAACATTGTTGTTAAAATAAATAGGTATGTTTAAAACGTGTTAGAAAATCCACACTAGTCTCACCTCTTAATGAATTAAGTATTGTCACAGTAAGTTAGTCACATTATATAGGAAATAACTTAGTAAAACTGCAGCACTCGCAAGTCTTAAGCAAACTCTCACATAAACAGCAAATTATTAAGAAACCTTGTCTTCAACCATTTTATGCCTGCAAAACGGTGTTTGAGAAATATTAATGATTTCAAAACCCTGTATGATGTCACATAGTTACTACTCTACTCATCTTAAAAATAAAAAAAACTAGTATCTTCATACATATCCTTGGAATGAACAGTCTGATCTGTAAAACAAAAAAAAAAAAAGTCAGCTATCTTTTCGAAGACGGCTGATTACAGAGGACAGCGCTATTACATATGATTTGTTTGTGACATCTCTATGAAACACATAGAACGAATATAATCATTTTCCTGGTACACTGTGTTAGAGTATTTGCTTTTTATTCTTCTGCGCCATCCTAGTTCACGAAGGTGTGAGTTAAGATTATAATTAAAAGAATAATGTTTTAAAATATTAGGAATTGCTTCCTACTAATAATAGCCCCCTACCTGATAATAATAAATAAATTAATTATTAACAATAAAATAATCAAATACACAATGCTTATGTAACCCAAACAGGGTCTTCTGAAATGTACCGCATGTACCTGATGCCGTATTTATTACGTTAAAGAGAAATTTTACAGTATCTCCCACTTATTGCTTGTCTCTTTTTCCATTTGCAGGGACGACATTAATGCCAGCCTAACTTTAAGCAGTTTTATGGCATAAATTGCAGTTATAATTCATCGGCTTAGTGGTTCCTTTTTCCCTTTCCTTTCATTGGTACTTTTGTATACACAGTAACATTCAAGCACCATTATTCCGAAGGATCCTCCATGTACAATTGTGAGACATAAAAATGCGGCTGCCACTGTGGATTAATTGAAAACATGGTATAGTGCGTATTACAAAGATTTTTATTAGTGCCAATCTGGTGCCACATATCACGCGAGTACGAAAAGCAAATACAGTTGAGTTAATCCGTCCCTTCAATCTTCAACCCTACTCGACGCTCCCTCAGAACAGATTGCTCTTATAGAGGTTGCAGTAATAACGACCCTTGCGTGCCTCACTACCTTATAACTAGAACGTCGGTAAGTGGCGCGCAGAAACGTTTAACATAGCTGTGTATCACCCAGTGAGAGAACTGATTTGTTGATCCAACTGGAAGTCTTTAGAACTTTATTTGTCGCAAGGTATATTGCATATTCACAATCATTACCTCTTCGATAAGCTCACTCTCCAAAACGGTGTAAGAACTTAGTAATGCTGAGTGAGAAAATGGCAGAAGTGTTTCCTTTGCTGAGTTAATTGTTTTATCGTTTTATACTACATGCTCACAAGAGATATTATTTTACAAGATAAAAGCATATATGTTCATATTAAACACTTAAATACCACGAACAGAGGCGGCATCCGCTATTAGTGACAGAAGCGATATAAATTATTGGAACCTAGTCTACATTTCCGTTATCACAATATTTATTAGAGTATCTCTTCAGATTATATGTCTGTGTCATTATAAGTGGTGTTTTTTTTTCAGTTCCTTAGGTTTCTGATAACACATTATGGAAGCATTATTATTACATTTTCTGAAAATTAGTGTATTAAACATATTTTTAATTCTTACTACTTAAGTTAAGGAAAACATTCTGAATTATTATTGAAAATTTAATCGGAAATAGATAATTATGCACATTCGATCTAGAACTTACCATTAATATGTCAAACCTAAAGCACAGTTTCTCAGTAAATGGCAGCAGAATGATTCAAATTAAACACTGCATACAGTACACGATAGTAACGAAACACTGAATCTTCTCATATTGATCAATAGGTAACAAAATACCTGGGAAATGTTCATCTGCCAAACTTGACGAAATATCCACAGTATTTCTACTTCCTGCTTCTTTATAATACAAGTTTTCTAAACTCTTGAATACGTCTTATACAACATCCTATGACATTATTCTTCCCCTATGCAGCAGTTTGTCGCCCTCCGTGGTGTAACGTTTACCTGCTAGCCTTTTGCACCCAAGGTCGTGGGTTCAAGCCTGGCGGCAGACAGTGGACTTTTTTCGGGCGTAAAAATATGTAACATGGCTTCCTTCGAAGGAACGTAAAGCCGTTGGTCCGGTGTCGGAGATTTACGGCGCATAAAAGAACCTCAAGCCTGATAAGGAGGTCTCTGAGCAATATTAAGCGGACTCTCACGCCCAATATGGAATGGGACGCTGAGAACTATAGTGATTAAAGAGCGTCCATAAATAAAAGTCCACTTTTTCTACAACAGCTTCAGTTGCCATAATCCTGTGCCCAGCCTGTCACATGCCAATTGTGGCAATGTGTGATGCAAATGCACAGATATAGCTGTTGTCACTGAAAGACTCCAGTTCTTTATTAAAAATATACGTCCGTTACTATCTTTATAATCACTTCCCCGCATTCAGAACCCAAGCAGGGGAAGCGTAAAGGTCATGAACTGCGATGTATATTTTCAAACTATTCTTAAAGTCTGAAGCTGTGTTTTATTTGGTACTTCAAAGCGAATCACAAAGATGTGCTTGATATAAGCTTGAATGTCCTTTATTTTCTCGTTCTTACAATTAAGTGCAAGCCTTTTATTGCGGTTTTGCTTGACCCGCATCAAATTTATATACCAAAGTAAACTTAAGATATGTTATAAAATGCATGCTGTATAAAATTAAATATAAAAAGTGAAACACGTTAAATCAACCTCATACAACTTTTATATTGCACGCAGAAACCGGTTTTAAACATGTTTCCGTATGAAAGAGCTCCTGCAAGCGTAAGAAGCTTTATATAGCAATATCGTGCATGTCTCCACATACTTGTAAGCTCCACGACACATATTCCAACTGTGTCATGCTACATACCGGATTATGACGAGTCTCACTGACTTTTAAATGTTGCATTAATAAGAACAAGAGGAAGACTCAACCCTGTCTTTACGTTTGATTGCTGTACAGTATGGCCAAGTATCCGCGGCAATTTACGATTTTATGATGTGTATCTAAAAGCGTTTGTAGTAATGCAAATCTATAATGCATACATGCATGGAGAAGCTCTTTCCGAAGCAGTTCTTAGGCCATCTATGCCTATTCAACTTTTCAGTTTTAAACAGGGAGCATTGTTAAATAAGAACACATATACACCTTAATAGACTGAGTTGAATAATATGCCACAGAAGAATTCTATGCCTATACCAATGTAACATATTGTGCATGATAAATGCATATGAAGACAAATGAACAGATCCTAAGTTGGTTTGGTGGATTTGCGCATTGGGTGTTCCGAACAACGCTTATAACGTCGCGTTTACATTCGCCGATGAGCTCGAGGCACAAAATGGAGATATGCAAAAAGGAAACTCTTTAAAAACCCACGTACAATGCTTACTGCTCAGGATGTGTATCCACCATCTAAATGGCTGTAATACTTCTTGTAAACAGCACTGGAATTATAACTAGGTATATTGGTTTATTCAGTGAATTATAATATTACTGTGACAAGAAAGTTCCGGGAATTTGCCAATAAAACACACAAAAAAAATGAATTATTCATCCAACTTTATTTTATCGCCTTCAAAGTAGGCCCCTTCTGAAAGTATACATTTATGCCAGCGAATAATCCAATCATCAATATATTTTTTGTAGGCACTTTTAGGAATCGATGTCAATTGTCGCCGCCAATTGTCTTCTATCGACTGAAAACGGGTGCCTCGAAGTGGTAACTTGAGTTTTGGAAAGAGAAAGAAATCAGGAGCCAGATTAGGTGAATACGGTGGTTGTTTGATAAAATTTGTTGAGTTTTGGCCAGAAATTCGTTCACAATAATAGCCTTGTGAGCTGGTGCGTTATCGTGGTGCAGAATCCATGAGTTTTCGTTCCACAGATTTGGCCTTTTTCGCCGTATTTGTTCTCTCAAACGCCACATAACGCTCAGATAATAGTCTTTATTTACAATCTGACCTTCTGGCAAGAAGTCTGAGTGCACGACACCTAGATAATCGAAAAAAACTGTCAACATGACCTTCAGTTTTGATCGAGTTTGACGTGCCCTTTTAGGTTTCGGTTCAGTTGGAAGGCACCATTCGGAAGCTTGATGACTGGTCAAACTCGTAAACCCACGTCTCATCATCAGGTACAATGCGTTTCATGAATGTAGGGTCAGAACTGGCTCGTTTAGCATGTCTTCAGCAATCCTTACGCGATTGTGTTTTTGTAGAAAATTCAAGTCTTTCGGAACTAACCGAGCTGCAACGCGTGTCATGCCCAAACAATCATTTAAAATGGTACGAATCGATTCTTGACAGAGAGAAATTTCAGCGGCTATCTATCTCAGACCTAAATGACAATTTTCAGACACCATTTTCTTCACTTTAGCGATGTTCAGTTCAGTTGAAACCGTTGATGGCCGACCAGAGCGAGGCAAATCTTCCACCACATCTCGAAAACTTTTGAATGCACTGTACCACTCATATGCACGTGTTTTTGATAAAGTCGATTCACCGTAAGCCCTCTGTAACATTTTCAGCGATTCGGCACACGGAATTACATTTACAATGCAAAATTTGAGACAGATTCTTTGTTCAATATTTTTATCCATCGTAAAATCGCAAAACACCTTTGAGATGAACTAACAAAATGGCGTACTGTAAGATGACGATGACGATCAAACTCCACGTGGAAATAGAGGAAAGTTGTACCAACTTAGGACAAGAATAATTTCGAATCCCCTTTTAAACAGGATATTTAAATGATCCATTCCCGGTACTTTCTTGACAGAATGTATATTAAATATGTACATTACCGTTCAGTGAATATTGCTTATTTTAGATGATAAAATATGTTAGCTGCCAGTACTATATCCTTCAAGGTTAGTCTCATTCAAGCTCAACATAAATAATCAAAGTTGCAGCACTGCAACACTATTAGTATCAGTTTTGTATTCTTTTGTGGTACTCCAGTCCACTCCCGATTAAAGTGTAAGATACGAAAGGTCTGTTGTTGTTGTTGTCATTATTATCATCGTCAATATTGTCGTTATTTTATATTATTATGACTATTTTGTTCATGACCCTTGGAAGCGTTATTTAATTATTGGTAATTTAAAAGCGAGACACGACGGGCAAGGGACACCAATTTATATTTCTTCAACAATATGCATGGGACATCCTTGTATAAATAAACCGAAGTGAAACTTCGGTCCGTGGTAAAGTAAGTCACAATATGTGGTCACCTTTGCATCTTTATATACGGCTAAGTTCTTATACAGTTTTAATGGGTATTAAAATGAATGAGGGAATCACTTTGTTATATTCGCTTGCATATTTAACTTTGCAGTGTTTTAAATTTTGTGATTATATAAATTTTAATAATTTAGCAAAGCTTCCTTAACATTGTATATCCTTTGGGAGATATGTATTTTAAAACATCCGCTTTCTATATTGCAAATCCTAACTGTGTGTAATCATTTCTATTAGAATCATTAAAATGCCATTGCTACTAACAGCTTTGGAACAGAACAGACTACAATGACACTGACAGTGAATGTGTTTAGAGCAAATATTAATTATATCATTTCAAAGCTGTTTGTAATCTAGTTCTGGAAGGGTAACCCTTAGCTGGAGCTTCTACTGTGTACGCACCACAAACGGTAGATGTGGTTGTTCAATGGGTTCAATTACTTTTTCCCATTTGATTGCCTGTATGGTACTTTTGATCTCTTGTCTCAATATAAATTATGTTTATGGAATTCAAGGCACAAAAAGTGCATAGATGTTAATGCATGAAGAGACACTAGGGGGAACACATTGCGATATAAAATTAATCTCCATAGTAAACAGCGTCACCCTTAGTACGGATCCCTGCGGCACTCTGTTCTCTTGAAGAAACTGATTCCAGAAAACCGAGCCGACCCTTACCCGGAAAACGCTTCCCTCATAAACTCCTGAATGAACAAAGGTAGGCGTCCACGTGTGTTCCAGTTGTGAAGCGAAGTAAAATCCCTGTCGGCCAACACACATCATAAGTCTTCTCGAAGTCAAAAAGATCCAAACCTGCTCCAAGACGTCTTCTTGCTATCCTTAATAATTTGTCTAGATTTGGAACGTTGGTTTTTATTATGTATAAGAATATCGAGCGTAGGACGGTGTGGAAAATTCTGAGAGCACGTCTGCAAGCACAGATGGCATTCCGGCCACCAAGGGACAGGGAATCGTCGAGGATGTCCAGTCGACCGCAGAATAGAAAGTTAGGTAGAGGAAATAATTGTCTCAGTGAGGTGTTGGATTAAAAAATCCACCGAGTCGTGCTCATTGTAATGAAAAAGACCAAGCTGGAATAAAGGTACCAGCTGTCTCTTTCTAAATGCCATCTAGTTAATCGTATGGAACATACATTCTGTGCTAAGAGACAAATAAGAATAGAAAAGTGGTCACTAGAGTTAAGTCTTAGATGATATTCCATTGTAAGGAAACTACCTACTTGGTGAACAAATTGTTATATCCAGGTGAGAAAAACTATTGAAGGCTTCAGAAAGAACAGTAGGCTCTCCGGGGTTCAGGAGAGATAAACTAATATTACTCAAGCAATCAGCGATCACTTGTCATGTCGCACAAGTCCAAGGAGGCCCCAAAGTGGGTGGTGGGCATTTACGTCCCCTACCAACAGAAGGGCAGATGGTAGCTTGGACACGAACTCTTCTAAATCGGTGCGCGAGAGGTCATCAGATCGAGGCACATATATACTGCAAATGGTGAAGCTAATAGAGAGTAGCTTAATCCGTACAGCGATGGACTGTATGTCAGATTGTATGGGTACGGATTCAGAGAAAATATCACCTCTGATAAGAATCATGGTGCCCCCATGTGCAGGAACACCATCCGCCGGTGATAAATCACACCGGACAGAAGAGTATTGCCTCTTTGGAAGCTTGTCTTGGGGACGGAGCTTGGTCTCTTGCTAACGCACGACCAAAGGTTGATGCTGGTGGAGCAACAATTAAAGCTCGTGTCGACGTGGTCTAATTCCACGTTTATGTCACTAAAGTATAGCCATGGGCAATGGTATGGGATAAGTTTTAAATGGCAAGGCGTTTTTATATATTCGGCTGAGCTGGTCGGTTTAGTTTATTCTTCTTGGCCGTCGGACTAACACTTTTCTTCAGGAGCACGATGCTGCCGCTTACGCATTGGCCGCCTGGAAGTGCTGGCAAATTTCTCCTGGTCCATCTCCTCCACGGCGGAGGACCCGTTTTCAACAGAAAATTTCGGTTCGAGAACCGGACACTTGTATTGATCGGCGTAGATGGTAGTCGCCGATCTGTGCTTTTCCCAGGAGATTCCTCGGAAGGGGCTCTGCGTGAAGGGTGGCGTGGACTTTTCCTTTCTTTATACACCTTAAAAGAGGATTTTACAGTGTGCTTGAAAAGGTCCGTTCTCACATAACTGGTTTTAAAATTCTTTGCTGGTGCAGCAGTATTGTTGCCCGAGGTCAACGTTTTGGATGACACTGCCACCGGAGTGCTCTTTACAGTGGAATATTTCGCAGATGTTTATGCCGACGTAGATGTTGAGGTCTTTGCTAGTGGCCTGACAACGAGAGTCTTCTCTGCAACGGTGGCCTCGGTTATATCGACGGTCTGCGTAGATATTTCCCGACTTGGTACCGGTTTAACAGCTACTGAACTATAGGTACTGGAGCGCTCAACAGAGTGTAGGTGGAGGCGCAGAAGCTTAGGGGTTTCTGAGAAAGACACCTTCTCTCTCACCCGTATCTAATGGAGCACTCTCTCCTCTGTGAAACAGGGCAAGTGTGGGAACTAGAAGGTTGTTTCCCGCTGCAATTAACACAAGATGGAGTGGTGGTACAAAATCCATCGTGAGATGCCTCTCCACAGATAGGACATATAGAAGGGCCTGTACAAAATTCATAGTATGCCCAAACCGCTGACGCCTGTAACATCTCAATGAGTTAGGAATATAGGGCCTAACCTCGGTGGCTTCATACCCTGCTTTAGTTCTTTGAGAGGGATCCATGAAATCGAAGGTAAGGAACAGGATGCGGTTAGGGACGAGATCACCATTAATCTTGCATCGAACCCTATACATAGCTGTGACACCTTGGTGTGGCAGATCATTGAAGGTTCTCATTTGACAAGCCGTCCAAAGTGCGGGTGGTGATAACACCGCGAGAAGAGTTCAGCTTCTTGTGCTGTTCGACCGTAACCAGATAACTGCCTAACATCTTTGCCTTCAGTAGTTTTCCTGCCTGGGAGGCCGTAAATGCTTCTACCAGGAGTGTAGCATTCCGTGTCCGAATGTATGAGTGAACTTTTCCGATAATTTTGTATAGCAAATGAGCTAACCGATGTAAATTTCTTGCCTTCCTCTGTCCGAGATATAACTAAGTAGTGAGGACCACTGCATTAGCACCGCGTTCATTATGCTAAATTCAGGATTCACTCTGGCTATATACCACAGTGTCATGTTTGCTCTAAATAAAAGATAGCGTTACATTGCTTAACCGACTCACTAAAACTTTTGTATACGATGAAGAAGTGCTATTCCGTTTATAAATCGCAGCGTTAGACAGTTTCATTTTATTCAAGATCACAACAGCTGCTGAAATATGCGAAACTGATACGTTACGAACTGGGTTGACGGGTGCAGCATCGAGACATAACATACCAGAAGTAATGACAAATCTGTAGCATTCCTTCAGGTGATTAGGAAATCGTCTATAAAATTGTTAAAGTGGGCTAAAAGTTGATAAAATTAAGCATGTTTATCCAAACGAGAACAACATATACTAAAGCAATATTTG
This sequence comes from Hymenopus coronatus, assembly GCA_030762935.1. Lineage (NCBI taxonomy): Eukaryota > Metazoa > Arthropoda > Insecta > Mantodea > Hymenopodidae > Hymenopus > Hymenopus coronatus. The sequence continues at coordinate 193,834,385 of CM060900.1, read as the reverse complement.
CCTAAGATATCTAACTTCTATTATTTCATCTGTTTAAATGATTTGAGATTTAACTAGCCTACCAAGACAGGGATGACGTTTAAATAACTCACGCCAGAGAACGGATTAAAAACGAAATGTGGTATCACAGATTCTGCAGATATAAATGTACGTGGTGTTCACTTTTATTACAAATAAGTATTTAAATATTTTATTACTCTTAAGAAGTTTATGTTGCATGAAGTAATTCAATTTTCGGTTTTAGCTGAAGTTTGGGTTAAGTTATATAAGGTACATAGAACACAAATTATAGGTGTGTCATTAAAATTACTATCACTGATTCAAAAGCGTAAACGCGATGTGTCGACGACAAAAACCTTTTAAACATAATATAGATAAAAATATGAAATCCATTTTACTCCACGGAAGCATGCTATTAATATGTACAGTAGTTTAAAACAATACATTACACAGTAAATGAGTGCTGAAACATTGTAACTAACATATCAAGCACATGATTTAATATATAGCACTCACATAAAATAAAGTTCACTTGGGAGCAGTTGCTATACACAACCAGCCACATTTGCAAATTTTCTGCTGTTCTCTAATATATTCCTAAAGGTAAAAAAACACCGTTCAACATCGCAAGAAGTCATTGGCGCATACTTTATTCACGCAATTTCTATACCAAGAACATTCTTTCCCTGGATAACTCCACATGTACACTCAAAACAAAATTAAACGAATTGCTAACAAAAAGTGTAAATTCAAATGAGCTGAAGGGAAAAAAAATAATTTTAGCGAGTTTTAGGTCTTAATATCCCATTTAGCTTTTTTTAGGCTGAATAAGATTAGCACCTAAACCACTTGAAACATAAAGGTACTTTGAAGCTTTATAATTTACAAGGGGGGAAAATAGATTAAAACCTAAAAATCCGGTCTCTAGTAATTACGTAACCAATTTATTCCACGGATCATAGTCAATTACTCTGCCTGTGGTTTTACGAGAATTCTCGTGAGCACTAGCTCTCGATGCACGAGACTCTCGTTACCACACTCTCGAGAGTGGCATGGCTTACGAGTAACGAGCGGGTTTTGACCAGCTACGACGACCACCAACAGAACTATCATTAGTATCTACACTGCCACTCATAACATTAACACCACTATTGGCGCTACTACTCTGATACCAACGCCACCATATCATCACTATCAATAGTCCACTTTCCATTACAATTACTCACACGTTCACCATTACCATTAACTTCCGACCCCACCATTAACTCTTCAACCTCTTCTACAACTATAAGTACGGTGTTCTGAAATACTAGTCCGACACTTTCTACATGAAAGAACGAATACATACTGAATCCAGCGTATGCTGCAAGGTAACGTTATCAGCTGAAGAAGCGCAGCTTCCAAAAGTGTCATTCAGCGTTCCTGGAATCTGCGGTGTCTTCACCATATCCACAATGGCGATGTTGAGGTTCACCCGAAGCATGTAGTTGGTGAAGAAACCAAAGAAGGACAGCAGGGCTAGGACTACTCTCGCTGGGACACGATGGCCTGAAATCAAAAACAAAAAATCATCAAAACATTGTTGCTATCGCATATTTTATAATTCAACATCTCCTTTACTTCAGGATCCAAATCGTCTTCTGGCATTAAGATGTTTTAAGAACATACTACGGTAGACTGTTCAATTGTAACTAAAGTTAAAGCACCTTAAAATATATTACACCCCTCTGGAATCCTTACAACTCTTGTCAAATTCTTTTCAAGGGCCAAATAGACGAGTTTTCAAGTTTTTGAAACTAATGCAAAAAATCGGCCAACCTTAAGAAAATTGGACTGAAACTGATCACTCTTAAAATTAAATAAGAAGTGAGTAACGTAACTAAGAGGCACCTTCAACTCTCAAAATAATTTTTCTGCATGTTCCAGTAGAATACAAAGTACGCTATGTGCTTATCTTTACGTGCGCACATTTCGGGATGCGTCAGGCCAGCTTCTACAGACCAACGTTGTACGATAATAATATCTAAATCTATGAAAGGAACTTAAAAGTGCTGTTGTTGCAAGTATATATAAAGAAATTAAGGTATGTATATATTTAAAGAACTCAAGAAATTCAAAATTGACGCTTAGTAGAGAATTTTGAATGACCCTGTATAGTGGACTGCTAAACTTAAACAGAAACATAAATTACGGATTAAAATAAAGTTCATAGTTTGGTGAATACAACAGAAAAGTAGATGGTGCGTGGGGTATTTTAAAAATGCAGAAGTAGTAATTCACAGAATTTATCACTATTTTCACACACACACTGTGCGAATGTATATGCAAATTTTAGATAGGCAAAGATTTAGTTTTCAGCAAAGAAGAACTACGTATAAATAATTACATAATTTGTGATTTTAATTTTACATCGCGTTTATGCTTTGATTTAAATTCAAATCTAACGATATTCCATAGCCAAGTGTTTTAAACTCTTTCTCCATACTAAACCGTTCAAGTCCATTAAGGAAGCTATTCTCTAGACAGTAGTGGGCAATCTCTGCAATTTGAATAGCAGTATGGACTGAAGTAACTGTGCCGAACGGCATAACCAAGTAGGCCACTAGTTGGAAACAGTCAACCTGCACTGGTGGACAATGTCACCCTTCAGTTAAGAGCAAATTGAAAGATGAGTTTTTGTGTATAGAAAAAGAGGGACAGGGTTATTTGCCTGCCGTATATCACAACGCTTTCAGGCGTGTTAAGGTAATCATTAGACAGATTTATAAAAGAAATTCTGAGATTATAACCGGTTTGCGGAGATGGAAATGCTATTAGGCTAAAAGAATTAAAGTAGACCTATGAAAAAGGGAATAAACAGACTGAACCGGATGCAGATGAAATGGTAAAGAAAGTGAGAATACCAAGCTATTGCATAGCATAGGAGATTTGTGAAGCCACGAAGCCATTGGGAAGAGCAAGTTTGTGGATAATAAGTTATAAAGATAGTTGACCTATGTCCTCTTGAAACAATAGATTTTGAGAAATTAGATCTGTCCGGACTCCTGATAGTAAGATGGTAGAAAACATATCAAAATATATCAATAGAAAGTAGTCAGTGCAACTAAAGAAATTGGAACATTGTACAAAAGTGTTGAACGAAAGTTGTGATATATATGATACGAAACAATCAGCCGTGTTTATTCTTGGTGCAAATGAGGAGTTTACAAGTCATGAGAAATCTGTGGGTTCAAAACCTCTGTCCTGTCATACAGCACAAGGGCATATTTCTGTGGCTGTTCGCACTTGGATAACAAATAAGAAATTGGGCTGCTCAAAATTAGTGTAAGTTGTAACAGATTGTGGCCCAACGATGTTGGTTGAAACCAGAAGGATTGTTGATAGACTGAGAGTGTACTTAAAATAGATAGGGCTAAATGAGATAGTGCAGTAATTTAATTGCATTATACATCAGAGGTCTTTGTGTACTATCTTTGACAAAAGTAAATACTCACCGTGCAATGGGTCACCAAATTCTAAGGCGTTCTTGCTTAGGTGGTATGAGAATAAAATTTGTCACATGGTTCCCTTCCCTTGGGTTCATGTGGGTAGTTCAGGTCCGCTACTTAATCGAAGCACAATAACAACATATTTTGTGCAAGTGTATTGAAGTTGAATTTGGAATAATTTTCCGTTAGCTTATTATGATTGCTGAAATATTGGTTTCCAAAATTGCGAGGTGAGCGAATGGCTGCCATATTCACGCCTGACAATTAGTAGATCCATCTCGCGGTGGGCATTTACTTTTGCAAAAGATAATGCAAAAGTACTGAATATGAAAAGCGACATGAGCATAGTTGTAAAGACAATTAATGAAATTAATTCTAGAAAACTGAAACACCATAATTTTTGTACATTTCTGAAGTATATAAGTAAATATCATGACGATTTAATTTATAACACTGACGTGAGGTGGTTGAACCGCAGGTAGGTGCTACAGAAAGTCAGTGTACATATGAATGGGTTAGAAACCACTACCACTACCACCACCACCTTGCGTGAAACCACTAATAATGCATATGGTGACGAGAGAGCATTAGTTTCCAAACTACTTACATTGAAATCCCAAATTTTAGAAAATAATCTCTACCAATTTCCTAGACTGAACTCTAATTCTGGCAGGACAAAAATTACAGCATTACAGCAATATGTAAGAAAACCTTCATTTTGAAGTTAGTGGTAAGCGATTTAGAGCTTTCTAACAATTTGAAAATAAGTATTCAATGTTTGCTACTCCTGTGGTCGCCATGTGTGAAGTGTGCTTTCAAATTTACAGGGAGAAGTTTTACAACTGCAAACTAAAATACTCATTAAAATTTAAACTAACATTTACTTGACAAGAGCATTTTTAAAACACTTCCAAACACACACACAATTTCCTCAGTTTACACGGCATGCTCCGTGTATCTGTGTAAACAGTTTCTCTCCTTAATGAAATATGTAACATCAGAACATAGGTTTCCTTTGAGCAATGCTCAATTGTTAACATTAACAGATATTACTCTCACAGATGAATAACTATATTTACAAGACATCTGTAGACAGTAACAACAGGAGGTTCCGACCACGTAGGTACCGGACCACCACTGAATCTCTTGCAACAGTTCTGTTGACATCTCACACCTTGCAACCTTGTATAACTGGTCACCGTATTGTGAGTTGCAGGTGGCACACCACTGCTTTTGGCGAAGCAAACACCAATATTATTTTCAAAACGTGTGTGTCATATTCTGGTGAAATCACTTTGAGTTCGCAATCAAATAAGCAAATTAAAACTACGTTACAGTTTTGTATTTATAAGAATAGGCTGACACGGCAAGCAAAGAATATACGAATAATGTTTTTACCAGAAAACTGCGCGACCCATATAAACTTGAACCATTTTAATAGGCCATAACTTTTGAACCAATAATAGGACACATGTGCAATTTTTGGGAGAATATATATATATATATATATATATATACATACACCAGATGAACCATTAGTTTTTTGGAAGGTAGGCTGCCCATCAAACGGCATGAGCGCCGTAGTCCAGTTTTGCGCATATACTTAAACGTATTGCTTGGCGTTCTTAGAGAGAAGAATACGCAAAATTCAGAGGAACAGCGATATAAAGGACAGAACGTACTCCTAGCTAAAGTACACCTCAAAAACATACGACTCGTCTACTAAGAGTGAATTCCGGTTTCCAGCCGATTTTACAAACTTTTTATTATAGTATAGATAGCAGCGTAATTCAGTAAATACCTCGGAAAAAATGGACCTATCATATTAGTACACAATCAGCGTCAGCTAAAAAGAAAATGACGGAATCTTGTACTTAGATAGGGGTTGGCTCCCAAAAATTAGGAAAACATTAGGGACACGCCTCATCCACTATGGACCCGTACAGTCAACACGGACATATTATTAAACAACGGTTTATTTAAATTTTTGGGTGAACTACGTCTCCTGCATTTCAAACAACACGTATAATAGCTTTTGCCATATAAGTATTAATATTAAAACGGCCAGAAAATGATTAAAACAGCCTTAAAAGGTTACATCAAACACGAAAATCCCGTGATGGCAATGGCATAGCGCCTGGCGTACATACACTATTGAACACGGAACGTCCGTTCAGTCAAGTCTCAAAATAGATGCATAGCATTATGAGGTATCCTGTGCACTATCCCTCAGTGACACAGGTTTGATTCTCGGCAATGTACATCTTTTTTATTGCTGATTAAGACTTGGAAACACATTTACAGTAATCTAATTTTGAATTCCGTGTGAGTTCAGGACATTATACGTTAAATCGGTACAGGTTGGCTGCAGTTTGTAAGGGGTAGAATACGTTTAGTGACGTCTGCACCATTGGACTGGCATGATGCAGTGTGTTATTATGAATGCCGATCCCCTTCATTCTCCACATGTATGCTGTCGCCCGATATATTGTGCCAGTCTTTCATCATGTAGTCGACAGACGAGTGCGTAGATATGCTTTTGATCCACGGGGAGGTGAGAACAAATGCACAAGCGGCTCAGCATCTATACCAGGAAAGATATCCGAATAGATGACAACCAATAGCAAACACCTTCCGGAAAGGTGAATGGCGTCTGCGTGTAACAGCGTCACTTGCGAGCATACCACCCGTTAGACACGCACCAGCAACATCGGGTGTTAATTGCAGAAGCTGTTTTGAAAGCTATCTAGGGCAATCTGTATACTAGAACACGGGCAGTGGCTCAGGAGGTGAACATCAGCCAGTCTTCTGTAATGCAAATATTGAGTACTAATAAGTTACATCCTTATCATTTGCACCTACACCAAGCACTTCACGTGAGAGATTTCGAAGCTCGAGTGACCCTTTGTGAATAGTTTCTGGAGCGAGTAGCAATTGATGTTGGATTCGTATTCAGGATCCTGTTTTTGACGAATCAACATTCTACAACATTGGAACCGTAAATCGCCACAATATGCATTAATGGAGTGTTGATAATCCTCATTGGTAAGGGAGGCAGCATTCCAAGAGCAATGAAGGTGAATGTCTGGTGTGGAATCTTGGGAGACCACCTTGTTGCACCATTATTCTTCGAGGGGCATCTAACAGGAGCGCGCTACCTGGAATTCCCCAGTAATGAGCTACCTTTATTATTAGAGAATGTGCCACTACAGGAGCCAATTACCATGTGGATTCAATACGGTGGCGCTCCTCCACAACGGTCGAGGATCGTCTACAATCATTTGAATTCTGCACATCCTGCTCATTGGATAGGAAACCAAGGACGAATCCCGTGACCTCCTCTGGGGTTATTTAAAATAACGTGTTTACGCAGAGGAGCTAGACAATCCAGAAACCCTTCGTATTACAGTGGTCTGTAGACCTGTTCAACCCGTCATGCTATACCGAGTCAGAGGCTCCATTCAACAGTGAGCCCAGGCGTGCTTTACCTAAGAATGTCACCCGTTCTAGCACTTGCTTCGTTAGAGGAGTGGTGTTCCAGGATTAGAAGAAGTGTCATTCTATTGCCACAAAACTTACCCATATGAAACAATGTTTTTAATGACACAATAATTCTATGTTTGCAAACTTGTGTTTAACTTCCATGTTAAAGTCTGATTATGCAACTTCTTTCTTTTCTGTGTTCAAATGTGTACCTAGGCATAAATAATCCTTATTTCAATTGCACCTACCTACTTATTGTTTAAACAACTACCTACTTATATTTCACCAATAAAGAAATATCAAACAATACCATAAAGCATAAATAAAATAATTAAAATGAAAATAATAACCGCTTCCAGATTTTTAATTGTAAATTGTGAATATTACACGGTGAAAACAATTAGTACATACTGGGGATTCAAACCACCTTCACAGCACACAGATCACTTCGAAGTCTTCCGGTAGTTCCAACTGAGCTACCTAGTAACTTTAGAGATCAGCATTCCGTTTGACATGTAGTATTCGCTGGCCCCAGTGAGCCTTTGCAGTGGTGCAAACATTAGCTGTCTAATTACCAGTATATTATGTAAACAGCGATGCGATAGAATCTATGTTAGTACTAATTTCATCGAGTGTTTAACACCCATATTAAATATGTGGGTAGAACTTAGTAATTGGGTCGATGTTTCCAAATTGTATTATATAATGCGGTTTGCATAAAACTCTAGAATAAGGGGCAGCTGACTCACGTGGCGCGCGTGTGTGAGTCAGCTGCCCCTTATTCTAAAGTTTTATGCAATCCGCATTATAATAGACTATAATAATATATTATGATAATATATAATAGTAATGAAATAAACAACCTTATATATATAAGGTTGTTTATTCCATTACTAATGTATTCATGGACTTCAGCAGTTGTCCGTATTCTATTATTATACTCCCTGTTTTAAAGATAACCGATAAGAAACAGTCCAGCGTGGTTAGTTCAGGTAATCTGGGATGAGCCACAGACCTTTTGAGATTATTTGATTATCAAAGAAGCTGGTCACAAGTTGAATGGAGGAGTTAGGTGTATGACACATTGCTCCATCTTATGAAACCATGCCTTCTGTCAATTTAGTATCATCCTGCTGCTCCACAAATGTACTGACGACTCCCAATGAAATGCATTTCCTACGTCGTACCAAGAAAATGGGGCCAAACATCCTGGAAGCTGACACGCGCACCGTACTCCTACCTTTTCATCATGCAGCCTTTCATCATGCATATGGAGGTTTAGAGCAGCCCAGTAGCTGCTGTTTTGTGTGTTGATGTACCCTGACAATGAAACCATGTCTCGTCTGTAAACCTCGTTAAAGAGAGAATGTCTGGACGTGGAATAACAAAACCCTGAAACCATCTATAATAACACATTCGTTTTCATGATCTGCTTCTTTCAATTGCTGCACCATATGCACTCTGAACGGCCGTAATTGCAATTTCTCCACCGCTCTTTGTCATGTGCCATATGAATAGCTTGCCTGCTCGTTCAATCGACGCAACGATTTCATTCGAGATTTCACTAAGCGTCTTTGAACATTATCAACAGACTGCACTCAATGATGGTCTGTTTTCCACTCTCAGTGACGAGTACACCAATTGTTTCCAACTTTCTTACTTCGATACAATTGTTGCCTTGGTTGAAACATCGCGCACATTGAGATCTCTTCGAAATTCCCGTTGTGTTGGTTTCGCAAGCTTCGATTACATGTGGAAGAACAGTTTATTCATTCTGGCTGTCTGTTGCATTAACCAATTGTTTAAGGTGAACGGAGATTAAAAATAAAAAGGTATGAGGTTGGGAAAATTTGCAGGTCAAGTAGCTGTTCCTCCTCTACCTATCCAACTGTTGTGGTAGATACCAGCTAGTGCATCTCGAACAATGGGTCGACCAATGGGACTAAAATGTGCTGAAGCCCTCTCATGATTAAAACTATGTTCTTGTTGTTGTTGTTGTTTTTTTTTTTTTGTTTTTTTTTTTTGCAGGTGCAATCTTCTAGTATGTCTGGGAGAGTATTTTGTATCAAGTCCCTATAGACAAAAGCTGTAAGACCTCCTGGAAAAAGTAAATACGTACCAGAAAGTCACCCACAACCCCAGCCCACGCATTAATTCTAAACTGATGTTCAAATCTAGCCTGAAGTGTAGTACGAAGATTAGGAACTCCCTCTGTGTTCTGGTTGTTGAAAATTGCTATTCCATCTCTTCCAAATATTGACTCGCCTGTAATTAAAACTGAAGAGAGAACCCACGGATGTGCAGCTTGTCCAAGCAACCATCGGCAAAAGTTCTCCCATAGTAGGTGAGTGGCAGGCAGAAGGGCTTTCGCACTTCAAAGCTACATGAAATCAGGGTTCTCCATGCTGTACTTCGAATTGTATCACATATTAGGGCAGTTGTTTTGTGCTGATATCTCAGCCTCTTGCTTGATCACTTGTCTATGGAGCTACCGATCCTGTCTCAGCAACGCCGTGATAAACAGTAGCAAAGATTGGATAACGCGGTTGCCCTCCGCCTGGAAACGAATATGCTACCATGCTTCCTCCGGATCACTACCAATCGCGTAGCCGTACATAAAAATCATGTATGCCTGCTCACCAAATAAGTATCCTGCCATGTTTGCACAGAACACTGTTAACATGTACACAATTGAAACTTTCAGGATTCAGGCGGTCCGATCCCACAATACAGCCGTAATGATAAGTACGTGAGCATGATAGAACGAAAAGTGGGCTGCACTGGCCATACTGTGATATAACCTAAACCAATTTTAGTCTTGACATGCGAAGTAAGCGCAAGCAGGTGGTCTAAAATTACTCCGAAATATTTCGCGAATGTCGCCTACGATATTTTTGTTAGCCGCAGCAACAGCTACCGTTCCGGCCACAAGCTACAAACCATAAACAGCTGCAGCTCCTTTGCAGCTAAAGGTCATTATCTACTTTTCCATCTGCCGACAAATAACTGGGAACTGTATCCGAAGTGGAGGGAGGCAATAAAGCAGGATTATATTTTGAGTTTGTATGAGGCACGCAGCAGTACCGGATTCCTGGAGATGTCAAATCTAGAGGCAGTGAAGTGCAACTCCGATTGCACCTGCGACATTACTATATCCGGCTACTATATGTCTAACGCGTAGAACTTCTGCTGTAATCGCACCCGGAATACATAATCCACAAGTAAATTACCTATCAGTGTAGGAGGAAAGGAACTTCTACTTCCTATTATTTACACAATAGTCCTTGATACCACGCAGTGAAGAAGGCCTTCTGTATATCCAAGCTCACTGCGATAGCTTTTAAATATTTATAAGTCTAGGACCTCTTTTTTGGCCAATCGCAGTAACTCATTTGTCGCAGAGTGAGCTAGGAGAAAACCAAACTGACAATCTGGAAGGAGGTTCTTGCTTATAAGAGAGGCGAAGGGGAGACGGGAGCAAGCTTTCATTATTTTATGACGGTTAGGAACCGCCTCAGTGATTGCTAGCTTGAAGGAAAGACCACAATCTTACTTGATTTTAATATGCATATAATTCTCCCTTTCTACGAACAAATGCGAAAATTGGAAAGGTTCACACATGTATTACAATTCTGTATCAGGCGGCTAATGGTCCTTTGAGGGAGCTGCTGGAAAACGGGAGCAATTATGTCGGTATGTGTGGGGGATTTGTTGGTGTTCAGTTTTTGGAATTCTGTGGCCAGTTCTCTCGGAGTGAGTATAATGACACCGTTCTCCTTGATGAGCGCGACTCCGTTTAGAGGTAATCCACTGTCGGTTCAAGGTATCAGAAGTCACAGTTCTGGGGATTCTTTCACGGTCCAAACGAGATCTGGGGTCGTCTACAAAAACTGGCTTTCTTTTGAGGCTCAATATGCAAGTCTCCTAAGCCATGCAAGGGATACTGACATTGACTTATGTCCTTTCTAAGGGACCATATTATCTGTCAAGTTTGCCTATTAGAATCACGTTTTGAATATTCTTCTCTCTGGCCACTTTTTGCTGCGTGCGAATTAGTTACTCGCACAGTCCTTTGACCACCGCTGAACGTTTGGAATTCTAGACGACGCAGCTTAGTTTACGGGCGGTCGCTTTGACTTTTAGCAAACACCGGAGTTAAATGCAAACGGTTCTCCGGATTTAATATGTTGGAAAGATGCAAAGTGTGCGTGTGTAGTGCACTCCTGGTGAGTTTGGGGAATTCCCTGATCACCACTTCCAGGACCTCATTAGAATCGTTTTGAAGTGGTGGGTCTACCATTTGTTTTAGGCAAGAGTATATGCATCCCAGTCTAGCTCATATATCCAGATCACATTTCAATGTTGGAGTTCCCAGAGTCGTCATCATTCTATTTTATGGATCGCTAAGATGCCAAGGTGAAAAATTAAATTTATTGTTTAGCAATAAAGATGTAGAATACATTCGGTATACCGCGGGCCGGATGAAATGCAGTAATCTCGGTCCGTGTGTGATGAAACTCTATTTACCACTGATAGAGCTGTAGAGGCCGAGGCCTTTTGCTTGTGTCCCCGTGTATGTGGTCATTTTTCGCGTTAACATATTCGGCGTGGCACGACTCCCGGTGAATGTTAAGGAATATTGTAGAGTCCACCTTATTGAAGTGATGGTCGGTAAGATCACTAGTCGGTTTCAGTAGGGTGTCCAGACTGATAGCGTCAAACCGAATGGCCCAGACGCCACATGCTGTAAAGGCGGGTGGGGTTAGATAACGTGACTGTACTTTCTGAAGCTGCAAACGGGATATTTCTCAATTGACTTTATTTTAGACTTATTCAACCACAAACTCTAAACACCTATTTATCTAATTATTAATAAAGGAATTATAATTATCAGAATTCTGAAAATAGCATTGCATTAGGACAAAAGCAATTTAATTACAATATGCAACATAAAAATATAGCATTATTATTACTATAACTATAAAAACAAAAAATATCTTATTGTATAACTCATAAAAGCTGTTTGTTACTGGATATATTTTCACGAAGAATGAATTTTTTCAGAAGCTTTTCATTTTGCTTAAAGTAATTGCAAAACTCAAGGCAACTGTATTTTAAATTTACTTTGGTAAATAACAATGCTTTCAGCGTTTCCGCTTTCAATTGCGTTATTTATGTCCATATTTTGTTTATGCTTGCAAAAGCTCTCTCTACAGGTGCATTAGTCCTTGGCAGTGATAATCTAAATTCTACTATCTTATAAAAGTTGCTGAGTGATAACTTTTGACAGGAGAAGTAGTGAAACAGTTCTACCCATGTCAAATGGACTTCTTTTCCAACATTATTCCACTGAGTATTTTTCTTTGCTGTGGCAAATTACTTAACATAAATAAATTTGCTGAAAATTCCAGTATCATCAATATGTGTGGATTCATCAGATATATTTCTAATCATTGTTAAATACATTACATCATTCCATTTTAAAATATTTTTAAACAAGATCCAATCCATTTTCTCATACACTTCCAATCTGTCAGTCCAGACTGTTTGGGATTTAATATATGAATCACAGAAAGCATTTGCTACTGTTTGGGAATTCTCTATGCTTACCTCACCTTCAGCTTGTAATTGATGTAAATCACATTTTACAACGTGTGGGATAAAATTGTTCTCCATTTTCTCAGTGATATTTACTTTCAACTTGGAAAGACCTACAGCCACTTCATCACCAGTTGCAAGCTCAACTTCTGGCTGGAGAACTGCCTGATGGAAAGTTTTGGCTTGGTTGTAAATAAAAAGAAGAACAATTTTTGCCAATGTATCTTCAAAAATGATTATCAATGGATATTTTACCTCATCAAGCAAATAGGATTTCAGTCCTTCAAAAAGTTCAAGAACTCTTCCAAGTGCTGGCATTAACGCTAACCATCAAGTCTTGCTATAAGCTAATAATTTATTGTGCCCAATCTCAGCAAAGCTGCAGAAATCTTTCAGTGATTCTATTCGCACAGTGTATGTGTGAAAAAGGTAATACATTTTGTGAATACCTATTTCTGCATCAACAGGTGAATTATCTGCACCAGTCATAACTGTGCTGTGCACTATAAGTACTGCACATCTAACCCCAAGAGTTTCACGATTCAATGCCACTTTAAGTTTGTGAAAATATTTCTTGTTTCTTTACGCACTGCCCCACCAAAATTACTGTTAACATTATTACCATAGAACGCAAATATTTTGCTATCTAGTTTTCTTTTTGCCAGCACGGCAGTCATACAATTGGCAACAATATCTGCTGTTTCTCTGGGCTGTTCATCCACTTCCAAAATTCGGACACGAAAGTAAATAACCATAAAGGGAAAAAATATTTTCTCCCCTTGATTAGAAGCATATCTAAACACCGCCACATGACTGATTTCCTACAATTCTTTTTTCAATATTTCACAAGAATGAGATGCAAGTACATTAAATACAATGGTTCCATACTTCGTGCGAGAGAATTTCTGTTCAAACCAGGTTCTTACTAGTTTCGAAGAACAATCATTTGAGCAAAAACTATGATTTTCTTCAATCACATGATAATCCCAGGCTCCTTCAATTGCAGCCAATCGCAATTAACAATCTGTTGCTGAATTTGGCCAGGAAAATTAAGTAACGCTTGTGGATGACGTTGAAACAATGTCTGCCTTTTTATGTTTACTTGATTTTAGATGCTGCACAATGTTGCTCTTCCCATCATGGGATACAAAAAATTCGGTGTTACAAATTGTATAATGAACATCAGAATCGCTCCGCGTTTTCTTTTTGAATGTGTACCTACAACCAAAACTAACGAAGAAAGAATAATTACCGTGAACAAAGTTTAAGATTTACCTAAACTGGCCATAAATTACCAGTCCTATGCCATAGGCTAAGACAATTACTTTTCTTGCAACGCAGCAGTGAACACACACTTTCGTTTTGGCATCTTAATCTATCTCAGAACTGCCGAAACAATGCACACTACAGTCCGACAGTCGCTGAGAGAATGGAATCGAATTGTCGAAGTGAAGCGCGGGAATTAAAAAGGAATGTCGGCAGTGTATCCATTGTTGTGCAGTCATGCTTGTTGTTCGTAACGAATTTTGTCCATCGATAACATAATTCCTTTTTAGCAATTATGGACATAAAAACTTAAAATAGTTATTGCATTCAATACTACGCAGTATAACGCAGAGGATAAATACTATTTTCTAACAAAACGGGACGAAGAGGCACCCCAAAAAAAACTATCGGTACACCGGGATATTAGGTTAAAAAACAAGTTCAAAACGGGACTTCTAGTCACTTAAGGTTAGTGTATGATGTGGTCTTTTATGCAGATAGCTATATCTCACTCCAGTCAGCTGATCCGACTACTGCGACGAGAGACGTGGCTGGGCAGCGAAACGTCAGTAACAAGATTTACCTGAGCTTCACAGACCACTGTTATAGTGTTTAACGCCCAATTTTACTACTATTCCACTGCAGACGACATTCCGAATGATTGTACGAACTTAAGAACATAAGGGCAATGGTCCAAAATGCGTTTGCTTTCATTAACGCAATGACCTTCTGACGTGTCATCGGACATTACGAAGTGGAATCCCGAAACAGCTGGTATAGCGTTTTAAATAGTATACTGTATTTTGAACAGGAAACCCTAGGGGATTAGAGCTATACAGTTTACAGTTGCGTAATCGAAGAGAGCCCTCTCTCAGGTGACCACATCACAGGAACAGCCCTGAAATACATCCAGGTCTATCTGTAAGACCATGACCCTGAACGCTAAGGAGTCGTCAAATACGTATGTCAGTGTGCTGATGGTGTAGTGGAGAGCATAGTTGGTGAAACTGGCGGCAAAGTGTTCACCGCTATCTGTTGTGGCCTCAGAGGGCGTAGATTCAAGATGATTAGAAGTCATGGCCACAGATTGGCCTAGCTAGGTCTTTGGAATTAGAGTCTATATCCTCGAGTAAACTTCGTGTTCTTCTTTTTCGTTATTTCTTGAGTGCGTTGTTATTCCCAACTTCGTGGAGTACGCAGGTGGTACAGCTTCCATTGCAGAAGGCGCAACCGAAGCACCCTCCAATTCTGGTAGCATGGTATGTGTGGTAAGGCAGTCGAGAAGGAAACAACTTTGGCATTGCACCAGTCCGTCCTTACCGTAATAGGGTTATGAATTACCTTTTGTGGTTGACTGCAAAACTCCTTCCGTGTTGAAGAAGTATCCAGTTTTGTCCTGATCCTTCCCTGCGGCAGTCGTGTTGTAGCTAGGAGCGTTCCTTGGCCCCTCCTGTGTCTTTTGCTCCTATGCAGAAGTTGGGCCACTTCGGGAGAATGAGTGCTGATAGAGAGTGTTTCATTTTGTCCTGTCGGTGCGATTGCTGATCACTGGATCACTTTAGAAGCATTTATACGAACCATATGGGCTCGTGGTTTCTGACGGTGCACTCGTCCTTGTCTGTGGTCTTGTAAGACAGCTGTAGTATTTTCAGTCAATGCTTCCTAAATTAAAGAAAACAGAACATAAAGATGGCAGTAGAAGAGTGCTCTATAAGGTGTCCCGGCAACAGCGAAATTCGAAGACAAGCCATAGGAGAAGGCTAAGAATAACGATCAGTTCGCCTCCATTGGGACCACACTTCTGCTGGCAACACAATGCTCAACAGAAGATAGACAAATGTCGCCTCTCAATCTCGGCAAGGGCGGCAAAGGTAACAGCAGGAGCACTGTCCACCACTTGCCATTTACGGTTGTTGTGGCTGTTTTGTGAAGCTATCACTGGTCGTTATGTAGCGCCGCTGCTACTCACATTGCTTTATTACTGCTGCCAAGAGAAAATATCCAGAAGATCCTTGAAAGGAAAAGTCACGGTACCGAATGCGGGGGTAAGAGTCACCTGCGACAGATACGCTCATTTCATAGGGCAATAGGCACAGTTGCGTGCTGCTCGGCTCGCATCTATTTATGTGCTATCTTCAGAATTACGAGGGCTGTCCCTGAAGTACTTGACCTAAGAAGGAAAGCACAAAAATGTTGGGGAAAAACATATTTATTTCTCTGCATAGTCTCCTTTCAGCCCGATATACCTTCCCCAACAATGTTCAATAGCTTCGTTACCCTGTTTATAGTGAGAACTATGGAGGTCTGCAAAATAGCCATCAACTGCAGATTCCCCCTCTTCATTGTTTGCAAATCTTCCAACACCAAGCCATATCTTCAAGTTTGGAAATAGAAAATAATGAGAGAAGGTTAAATCTGGTGAATATAGTGCATGAGAAAGTAATTCGAACTTTAACTCATTGATTTTGGCCATGGCGATAATGGACGTATACAGGTGCATTGTCTTGATGAAACAAAACTTTCTTTTCGCTAAATGCGGCCGTTTTTGCTCGATTTGATCTCTCAAACGCTGTAACAAGTTTGCATAATATTCACCATTGATTACTTTTCCTTTTTTGAGATAATCAATGAAAATTATCCCGCGTGCGTCCCAGAAAACTGAACCATGTCCTTGCCTGCTATGGAACTGTCTTCGCCTTCTATGAAGCCGACTCTCCCCTTCCAATCCACTGATTTGACTGTTCCTTCGTCTCAGGTGGGAAGTGATGGACCCAGGCTTCATCCATTGTTATGAATCAACGCAAAAATTCAGCTTTATTGTAACAAAACATTGCCAAACACTCGACTGAAACATCCTCACGACGCTGTTTTTGTTCTATTGTGAGCAAACGCGGCACTCACCGTGCACACAACTGTCTCATATCCCAAATTTCAGGCAGTATGCGATGTACAGAAGCTTTTGAAAGGTCTACAATGTCTGCTAGCTCGCGCACTCTCAGTCGACGGTCATCCTATACCATTTTTTGGATTTTCTTTGCAATTTCTGGACTGGTAACCTCATTTGGTCGACGACTGCGATATTCGTCTTTTCCGCTCGTACGGCCACCCAACATTTCACTGTTTCAAACGAAGGAGCAGACTCTCCCAAAGTATAATCTGCCTCAGCTTTAATATTGGTTGAACTTAAGCCTTTTGAGGTTCGTACCTTTTACCATTATTGTTTAAAACAACAACCGTCAGACCGGGTATTTCTGGGTAGCCGCTGGACTCTTTCGTATTTTTTCCCCCTTTCCTCCAACTGGATTCAGGCACTATAAAAGTGGATTGCCTGCAATGCTCTTAAAGCTATATTCTTTTAAATATCGCATAATCTGCCCCTATAAATGGGTATGGTAGCTGATGCATGAAGGTAAGTTCTGAGAGACCCAATCGCATGCCTGAATAATAGAGAATGTGTGCTACAGATCGTTTCTTCTTCATATCGTATCCACGTGGCACATAAAAGTGAGAATACGAACCTGACTCCTGCTGTAAGAAGTTTTATAGATATATACAAATGTAAGAGGAAGCCGCTTAATTTCAAAGATTTTATTATGTATTTCAAAATGCTGTTGTTGTGTACACTGTAGGCCTATAAGCCCGAGACAAATTATTATTCTTCATTATATCTCAAGTTTTACTGTATATAAAATGTTACATTTTCGCGTTATTGTCAAGAGCTTGCTTATAGTTCTAAAATGGCATTATGCTGAACTAATTTTTCTACATTTTTTTATTTTTTCATTTTACTATTACATAATGTAAGCATGAGTATTAATTACTAACCTATTCCGCAAAGTCCTTTACGTTCTTGCATCTCCATATCCTCACTTGGAGATGTAAACCTGAAAGCAATAAAATTAATTACATCATAAGGATGATGAAATGCCAACATATGTAGTGCATTTAGAAACAGCTATTCTAATTAACAATTTGGGGAATGGCTTCACATTTAATCAGATCTTGGACAGGCAACTTTTCAGATTCCTCTACCTATAAGAACACCTATTGAAAATAATGCTGCTACTTCTACTATCGGCACCACTACTGCTACCGCTACTACCGCCACCACCACCATCACCGCCAGCACCACCACCCCGGCACTACTCCTACTTCTCCTACTGCTACTGCCACTGCCACCGCCATCGCTACCATAACCACCACCACTACCACTACTACCGCCACCACCACCATCACCGCCAGCACCACCACCCCGGCACTACTCCTACTTCTCCTACTGCTACTGCCACTGCCACCGCCATCGCTACCATAACCACCACCACTACCACTACTACCGCCACCACCACCATCACCACCAGCACCACCACCCCGGCACTACTCCTACTTCTCCTACTGCTACTGCCACTGCCACCGCCATCTCCACCGCTACCACAACCACCACCACTACCACTACCGCCACCACCATCACTACTATTACCATGCTAACATCATATATCCAAGGTCGCGGGTTCAAACCCGGAGGAGGACGATGGATTTTTTCGGGCGTAAAAATCCTTAGCATGGCTTCCTTCGGAAGGGAAGTAAAGGCGTTGGTCCCGTGTCGTAGATTTACGGCACGTAAAAGAACCTCAAGCCTGATAGAGAGGCCTCTGAGCAAAATTAAGCAGTCTTTCACGCCCAGTATAGAATGGAACGCTGAGAACCACTGCAGTTAAAGAGCGTCCGTAAATAACACTACATTTACCAGCACTATCACCACTATTACCACTACCACGATCACGACGCCACCACCACCAATAATAATAATAATAATAATAATAATAATAATAATAATAATAATAATAACAACAAGAATCACAACAACGTGCACGTACATATAAATACGAATCAGCTCTGATTCAAAAACTATTCATTATAGAACTTTAACATATTATACAATCAAATATCACATTGTTTTTTTTTTCTCATATGTCACCCATCGAATCACCAAATATGCAAGAAATGTTACATAGCCTACGAACAATAAAATATAATTCATTAGACAGCTTCATAGTGAGCAGAACTAGGAGTCTAAGTGGAATTGCAAGTCACCATTATCCCACATCTTGGAAAGGCGGAACCCTATACTATGTTTGTCATAAAGCTGATGTTCTCTACATAAACTGAGTTAAAGTTTGTCATAATACTAATTTTGAATATTCAATGCCATGTTATTAAAAGAAATAAATTAGCCCTGTATCAGATAAAAATATTTCGAGACTGAGCATAATGCTAAGTGTTGTAACCAATAACTATAAATTCTTCTCAGATTTTCGTACCACGCTCGAGAATAAAACAGTTTTTGAATAGTTTTCATAAACTGCTGCTGCAAAAATAAACATGGTGTTCTTGATTAAATACAAAAAAAAAAAACAAAAAAAAAAAAAACAGTCTTCTTTGTTCGATGATGTTTTAAAATTCAAGCTCCTTTGTTTTAGGTTTTAGTTTTTTGAGTTCTAGCTAGCTGTCCGTATGTTCCGAATTGTAGCTGTCGTCTGTAGTTGTTGAGCATGTCGATGGATACTAAACAAAGTTCTCTGTATCTAATAGCATTATCCTGTAATGGAAGATCCAATATATATATAGTGCACCACTTATGTCCATAGTCATAAATAAACGGAACTTAATCTCATATGCACTCTCTTTGCTATAATTTTATTTTCCAAAAGGTGTCTTCCGAAAATATGGGGAGGGGTTTCCCCACGTGATTTTCTTCCCCGCTGGGAGCACTGGGTTTGTGTTCTATCATCATCCCCATCCTGCGGAAAGGAAATAGCAACACCACCGCGGTATTATCTTTACCCGAAAGCCGAGCTCGAGGTGTGATCACTCCTACCATTCTGCCCCGGCTATTGACCGAACTTCGTATTAAAGACTCGTTATCATCAACTCGACAGACACAAGGCTTTAGGAAATTGAATTATACACACTTATTTATTTGTGTCCACCTTAAATATACCCAATTTATTAAATTTACATTTTGCATATCTGTATTTATGTTTCATGCACATCGCAAAAATAGCTCCTTTTTTTTCGTCCAAAAACCGATAGATATGCCCTCCAGCTTAACACAAAATTTGAGAGATGCAATTTTTTCGTAAGCAGCGTTCAACCGAATGATATTCAGTGAAAGCAACGTAAGTTTACTTTGTGGCCGAGCAAGATAGCTCAGGCGGTAGACAGCCGCCCCGTGGCCACTCATCTAGACGGCCGGGGTTCGATCCCAAGCGACAGCATGTGAGATTTGTGGTGGCCAAAACGGCACTGGGGCGGGTTTTATCCGGGTTTTCCGGTTTCTCCCGCCATCGCATTCCACCGGTGCTCCATACAGCATTCATACATGTATCATCAGTGTCACCGCCTGCGGTGCCATAAGTAGTTAAAGCGGGCATTAAACACTACCCCAAAAAAATCAGGCGGTAGGCTCTGTGGCTCGCATTCGGTAGGTCCCAGAGTCGACTCCAGATTACTACCCTCTCTGACCCGTGGACCTCTCGTGCTTACTGTTTAATTTCAGTATTCATCATCCACAGTACTTTTAGCATTAGAATATTCATTGCGCAGAACATACAAATCCCTATATATCCGTTGAGCATAATAAACGAGTTTAAGCCCTTGATTGCGCAGTTTCACTTTGTTCACAAAAAAAATATAATACCTGAATACGTCCTTTAAACACGAGAAATTAACTTAGCACTTTGTTGTACAGTTTCACTCTAATAAAACATGTGTGTTTATTTATTGCGAATTTGGCTTTCCGGGTCGTTATCGATGCACGTGTGTTAGCACTATGCTCTTAGTAGGAGTAATTACAACCGCAGAAGCCGACACGCGAAGAGCGCCAACATTAAGTGGAAGCCTTGAAATGAGATACAAACAGAACAACGGGCACGTGCTGAAATGTTTGCTTAGTGCAAATGTCTGTTAACGTCTTAAACGGTTATATTAGGAAGAATTTTTGGTCAGTCTTCGACTGGGAGGGTTAGCACGCAATAGTGTGAGAGAGCAGTCAACTGTCTACGCGTTGAAGAGACGAGAAAATCGTACCTCAGTGTATTAAAAACAAGTATTTGTATCAAAATTTTGGTTAATATATATTTTTTTTGTAGTCGGAGGTGAGACTTAACGCCAGGTTGGAGAAGATGATGAAAACTATATTTTCCGAAGTGAAGGAAATGGTCGCAACAAAGAAATCAACAATGGAAAGATGCAGATAGAAATAAAAACAGAAATTAAATATAGAGTGGAGAAGCTACAAGAGAAGGTAGGATCTGCAACGGTGAAAATGGAAGAAATGAAATTCGGAATGGAGAAGAAGATGGAATCTGGAACGTGGACGATGCAAGGTAAAATGCAATTCGGCAAGTAGAAAATGTCAAACATGCAGACAGAAATGAAAACGGAAAAGTCTACAATGAAGGCAGAACTATCCTCCAAATCGACGAATAACTGGCTGGCGTGATAAAGGGCGTGGAAAACTTAAGGAAATAGTGGAGGATCTTGGGGAAACTGGAACAAACCACCACAACCAATTCCTTAATGCCCTAGAAAGAAGACCGATGGCATCACCAAGGGGCTGAACGTCATGGCACAAAAGATGTTCCACGGAAGGCTTTAGGGTTTGAAATTCGAGGCGCCAGAATGCGACAAAACATCCGCGCGCGTCGACCTCAAAATATGACGGAACATCCACTTTCAAAGTCTTCCCCCGACACCTCGCCTCCGTCGCCAGCCACAACCGATGGTCAGCAGAAGAGGAAACCGAACCGCTGATAGAAACCCTCCAGGGGCGGTCGGCAGAAGTATTGAATACGATCCAAACGTCAGTGATGCCCGGAGACCATTGGGAGACTCCCCAGCACCGCTTCGAAAACTATCACCTGATTGCTGCCTAACGCAGTCAGCTGAAATCGAAACTGCAACAACCAGGGTAGATGATGCACAGTTCCCCCTGGCAATCAAACAGCTGTTAACCAACGCCTTAGCGAATCTATCGCCTAGTTGCGTGACTCAGGTAACCGCATACTCCTTCGTTGACGGGGTACCGAAAGCTAAGTTGTGACAGTGCCAGAAGCTCGGTGATTATGAGAAGAATCACGAGGCGTTAAGCTCAGTACTATGGAGGCAAACAAGGTTACAGTAGTCCCTACCTGGAGAATTAGGAATATTCGGGACTACAGTGGGCACAGAGACACAACCCAGGAATGTGTATGTGAGGATCGTTCAGTGGTTTGTGTTGGGTGTGTGGCCAGCCAGGACATTAGTGCGGGATTACCCACACCAAAACGACGAACAGGCGGCGTCTGCAGGTAGATAGAAGGGCGCGGGGCTGAAAAGGGGCCAGCCAGCAGCCGCGGTAACAGCCGACATGGTAACCACCGTCTTGTGGTACGTACTGGAAATACCGCTGAAGAACTGTACGCAACCAAGACAACGACCGTCAAACGATGTGTGTTGGGGAAATGATCGCCATGGGCACCCCATGAAATGCTGTCCACAATATAGATGACTGGTAGGCGGAAGGCGAATAACTCTCGGAGTGGCGAGAAGCCCACCGAAGTCGTCATGCTGTCTCCTTAGCAAAGTCTCGGTGCTGTCCAAGAGGCTCACCTCCTAAGCTGCTTTCCTATTGAGACATTGTCTGTGGAGTACAGTATTCTTTCTCAAACATCCCACAAGAAGCTGCAGAGGAAATCACACAGGAATTCTACAATTCGCTGAAGATAGCAACACTTCCTGTTCAAAACATCACTAGAGCTGAACTGTAAGCATGCTGATATCAAGAGTAATCACGAGATTGGTACTCTTTTGTTATCAAGAATGTCGGATCTACTATCTGACAAAATATATCGGCAGTTTCTCCAGGACCCAACCAACAAAATGGAGAGAAAAACACAACTGATGTATTAAAGACAACTGGTCTATCTCCAGAAGTTATCAAGGAAATAACTGCCCAACCTTCTACTCCCCCAGACTTTATGGTGTACCCCTAATTTATGAGCAAATCATACCTTTCAGGCCCATTGTGGTCGCCATAAGCTCGCCGCATTACTCTTTGGCTAAGTATCTGACAGAATTAATGCAGCCACTATTTTGGAATTGCTGTCATTATGTAACAAATTCTGTTAGGTTTACCAAAGTTGTAAAAGAAATACAAATAGCTGCTTGAAACATTTTGGTCACCTTTGATGTAAGGTCACTTTTTACCAAAGTGTCAGTTCAAGATATTCTGGAACTCACAAAACCCCATTCTGAGATAAATGCTTAAATGCTCTAACTTCCAACTATTTTCCTTTCAACAGTGCTTATTACGAAAAACTGGAAGGAATTGCAGTGACTTCTTCACTCTCTCCCATTATGGTAAAATTTTAAATTCAAGAATTTTAACAGCTCTCCTGTAGTTCCATGTCATTTCTTCCGATATGCGGATGACACATTTGTGGTGTGACCGTAAGGAAAAGTTATCCTTACAATATTTCTTGAGTTTTTAACAGCATGCATCGCAACACAAAGTTCTCGATGGAGACTGAACAAGACAAAAGTCTACTCTTTCTAGATACAGAAAAAAAAAAAAAAACGTAGGTGACATGGTCTACTGAAAACAAACACACCTCGATCTATATCTCAACATTACAAGCTGTCACTTCTCTGTGTAGAAGCGGGCAGGCTTTCTGCGCGTATATATTGTGCAATGTGGATAATCTCCCACAACAACCTGCGTAGCCTTCAGGCAGAACGAATTGGGAAGGAGTATACTAGGTTCCAAGCGGAACAAAGAAGTCAACTCAAAGTCGGCCCGTTTGAGTGTAGCTGATCCTGTCGGAAAAAATAAGCAAGTTTCTCACCAAATACATAAAAACTGTGTTTAAGCCCCAGGCAACATAAAACAACTTTTTAGCTTTTGTTAAAATAATATGGGTGTGCGTATACCAGAGATTTGTGAAGCCCCATGTGACTGCACCAAGGTATAAACAGGACAAACAGGAAGAACAATACAAGGACCTATACGGAAGACCAACACTGTATTAGGCTAGTTATTCAGAAAGGTCAACAATGACACACCACAAATACAATACGGACCACGAAATCAACTTCATCTCTAGGAAGATTCTAGAAATGTGCACACAATACTTATTGCATTGATAAAAAAACCGCTATACATTAAAGCGAACAACTTTAATAGGGATGAATCACATTGAATTAGTAAAGCATGCACGCCGGTCCTTCAACATTACTTCTCCCGTGGTAAGTAAATTGGTAGCTAGCTACGGTTTCCTCCTTCGTCCCTTCATTGAAAACATTTGCAGTGGTCACAATTCTTAGCAAGTTTGCGATTCTTTTGGCCAGAGGTCCGACCGATGGGAAATCGGAGTATGTTTCATCCTCCATCGGATAAGCTTAAACAAAAACGGGCTCAGTAATCTAGCTCTAGTTACCCAGAGGATAGCGGAAAAGCTAAGTACTGAAAGTTTGGACAGATATCCAAAACTCACCTGGATGTTGGTCCAAGAATTCATCATTAATTGCCTGTATTTCTTTTCCCCTTCCATCACAGTTTTGGTTTGCTTTTCCGGTCCGTCAGCCTCCCTGTTTGCTTCCTTCTTCGTGGGTTCGCATTTCTTTCTCATGCTTTTCATTGCATTGAACCCCTTAGTACACTTCTATGATTCAGTCTTTTGCATTTCCTACCCCGGTTACCAAAACTCTATACATTTCCCCTAGTTACCGTTGCATTACGAAGTAATCTTCTTATTTCCGTCCGCCAATCCCTTGCTGTCCCCTACATCCTTCCAAACGTTTTCCTCCCTCTCCCAGAGTATTAACCCAAAACCTCTTTTAGAAACTTCAAAATGCATACATTTACATATAGAGCTGCGCTATAATCAAGAATCCAAAGCAAGAATGAAACCTACCATTCATCATAATTTTTTTCAGGAAAGTACGAATGTATCTGCTTTATCACGTTATACGCTACCACACTCTCCTCCGGTGTCCGTTTCAGGTCCAGTGGTGACCCGCCAGCAAATTTATCGTGACCGTAAGAAAGCAATTACATCATCTCCATTATAATCGAACTGTTGTCATTCACAAACACGTTGACATGTGCCTTGCAAATGTCCATTGCTTTATTTTATTTTTTTTTATTTTCACATTCTAGTTTCTATTTAAAGGGTAACACTATGTACCTCACACTTCAGCCGCTTTCAAATCCTTTAGTTTTTGGTATCCACAGCTGTTCTCCTTCTGTCTTATATTTACACATTTCAAACAATTACACTCGTTCTTCAGTGAACCCAGGTTCCTTCTCCCCCCCTCTCTCTCGCTCCCTCTTTCTCTTTCTCTCTATATCTCACAGCTTAAGCACACCCAGTTGATGCTATCCCGTTTCTCTTCCTGCACTTGCAGATATACTTAACCAACAAGTCGTAGTCTTTTGAGTGCCTGGTCCCAGTTTCTAAATGTTCGTTATTTATCACAAATCCGCACTTACCAAAACTAAACCAGCTCTCCAGTGAGCTAGTATTATTATTAGTATTATCCATATTGCTATCATCATCTGTAATTTCATTTTCTACCTGTGCC
Source organism: Hymenopus coronatus (assembly GCA_030762935.1). Classification (NCBI taxonomy): domain Eukaryota; kingdom Metazoa; phylum Arthropoda; class Insecta; order Mantodea; family Hymenopodidae; genus Hymenopus; species Hymenopus coronatus. The sequence goes on along the minus strand of CM060900.1, from coordinate 193,808,928 downwards.
CCCACCCACTATATCAAAATGACGTCCGCCTGCATCACTTCACTATAATTTTCCAACAATCTCAGCGCGTTTTATTTGCCCCCTCCTTAACACTTTTATCCACATTTTATAACAATCACATTCGTTGTTATATCAGCCAATCATAAGCATACGATAAGCATCGTAAGCATCATAAGCATCGTATATTCCATTTCCTTGCTTTTGATTTATCGCGTTCCTCAATAGTTTCCCTTGTTTTGATGGTCAAACTTTTCATTTAGTCATACCTTCTTCCAGGTACCAAAGGCCGTGACGTCACATTATCTTCACACTCTGGATTAAACCATTCAAACAATTCATTTTTATTTCAACACTCCGGCTTAAATCTTTGGTCAAAGGTCTGCTACTTCTAATTTTCCACCACTTTCGTTGATCTGCCTTGACCAGCTGATTAGCGCGATACTAGCGCCACCTGTAGTAGAATGTTTGCTACACCAGTGATATCTGGAGAATATAACTACTGTTCTCTAGTGATTTTTCTGGTTATGTATACCTTGTAACTCAAGTTAAAATTTCGGCCATCCAGAGAAGTGGTATCGCCCACATTAATGCTTTGGTAATCTAAATAGAACTGTGTCCATTATAATTAAATAGTATACTTTGTTCTTTAATGGTGTTTCTTCATTGTAAGAAACACCACGCATATTACACTTCAAATCACCATTTACAAATATGTGAATAACTCTTCGACTGTTTGAGCAAAGCACATCGAAAATACCCTTTTAAAAGTTCGCTTATCGTTGCAGTGATGGTTATATAAAGTGATGGTTATATAATTATTCATGTGTGAAATAAACGTAGCTAGGATTATGGGTATCAAATGAAGTACTATTCGTTTACTTTACACCAGGATAGTTTAGATTGCTGAAAGGAATTTTGTTTCCTTTGTTCTTCCTACGCCATAAGATAGAGAACAGGGTTTACCATTCTAGCATTAAGACAAGTTTTCATATCGTGCAATTTATTTGCTAGCCCAATAGTTTTGAGTTACAACTAAAATAACGATCAAAATAATAGTAAAAAGTGATTGCTGGAACATTGAATTATGTTTGAATGTATCAGTTAGAAGTTAGCTCTCTGGTTTTCGAAGAGAGAGTAAACTCGTTCTCGGGGAAAGTCTACAATCTCACAGATTATATGGACTACCGTGTTTATAAATAGGAATAAACGCGTGTAATTAGTTGATTATTCTTAATGAACTAACTATATTATAGCATTTTAAGTTAATTTTTAAGTCAGATGCATGATTTGTTGGTATATATTAGACATTAGCTTTAAAACTGATGTATAGACCTGGTCAAAACTGTTACTGCGGTTGCAAGGTACAGTTGTACGTTTAGGTTAAATGACGCTTCTTTCCATTAATGTTTATACCTGTGCGAATAAAGATTACTGCATAGCGCCTCCATCATCGTCCAATTTAATCTGATGAGTCTAAACAAGACAAAGTAACCTTAAGCATATCCACACAGTCTTCAAACCAGATTAATGGCCTGCAATTATCGTCAAAATGTGGTCTTCTAAGTCTGGGTGTCCTTTCGCTTTCTAAATGAGCTATTTTACTACGAGCCTAACCAGTTATGAGCCCTCACTTACAGTTAAATATACATCAGAAATCAAAGGGTAAATGATTTGAATCGAACTAAAGATATTTTGAATCAAGTTCCTTAGAGCTTCGATACATTAAAGATCACTTTTTTCACTTTACCCTAGGTCACTATTAATGATAGTGAAATGTATAAGAAACCCTTAAACTTGCAACATCGTTTATCAACAAACGTATCCCTAATTTCTGTGAGGAAAAGTTCAGGAACTATATCGAATTAAGATATACAGAGTGGGTGGAAATGTTGTGAAACGTTTGTAACTTTTCTGAACATGAATATCTTTTGTAACATAATAAATGGTTTCTTAAAGTAGTGGAACTTCATCTGTAATGACACATCTCATCGCCAATCAGAACCGAGGTCAGATAGCACCCTTTATGAAGATTGTCATTCCGTTGTGGAGCTAAACGGATGCTAGTGGAGATTGCATGCACCTCGCGCTACTCTGATTGCAAAGATGGTAAACAACTATCGTTATAAACACCGCATCTGCGTTGCATACTCCCGAAATGTGGTCGTCCATTGACATCCAGGACAGAGGACAAAGTTCAAATTATGAGCGATATGTTTACCAAAAGCCTCAAAAGATCAACGCGACAAGTCACTCGTGAAAGTAGTCTTACACGCTACATAGTCAGAAATGTTCTGAAAGAGAATTGTCATTTCGTGCCTGGAGGCCATACTATTGACAGCAGCTATCACCGAAACAGTGTGACTGTCGGATGGAACACGATAAGACCATGCTTGGTTGGTATGAAGACTGGCTTGATTTGTGCAGCTACATCATTTGAAGCAACGAAGAAGTTTTTCATAACGGAGGGTTTGTTAATTGCCACAACCGTCACTACTAGACTAGGGTGACCGTCATCCTAAGATCACCATGTGGTGCGGTATAGCATTCAATCAAGTTGTAGGGTCATTCATTCTTCGAGATATTATAAACTTAGAACGGCACCTAAGAACGCTGACCTTTGGTCAATTGCTTCCTCCTGGAATAATATCAGTAGCCTCATTTTTAAGACGTTGCCCCGGTTCAATTGGCAATAAGACTCCATGACTGGCTATACTTCCAGAATGTTGGTCAGGTTTCAGTGGTGCGAATGAGTGACCAACACAACTGCCCCACCTCACCCCATGCGACTTCTTTCTGTGGACTTTGGCAAAGGCAGTGGCGTATCTAGAATTTGGCTCTGGGGGGGGGCAAGAATATTTGTTATAGTTGAAATTTCCAGGTGTTTGGAATAACGTTCCCTCCTCATTACACCAACATTTAAAAACACTGCAATATCAATGGTCCTCCGTGGTTTAGGGGTGTTATGCTAGCTTCTAGTTTCCAAGATCGTGGGTTCGAATCTGGGGGGGTGATTGCTTTTTTGCGGGTATAAATCTACTTAACATAGCTTCCTTCAGAGGGGAAGTAAAGGCATCGATCCTGTGTTGTAGATTTATGACGCATAAAACCTCAAAGCTTATAAAGTAGTCTCTGAGGAAAATTAAGTGATTTTTCACGCCTAAATGGAATGCTAAGAACTGTAGCATTAAAGAACTCCATAAATAAAATTTACTCTCCTTTGTACATAATCAATACAAACTTATTTTTGGACTTTATATTTAATTGTAGACGATATTGCAGATTACCAAGAACAAATTAAAGGAATGAAAGAGTTTCAGTATTAGACCTAATATTTTTGTTTAAAATGCCATTAATTATTCAACCTTCATAGGTTATGTTTAGTTTGTATTTTTAGATTCTTTATCATGTACAATGTACATAATAGATAGGAAAGGTATTGAATTCCATCCAGAAATTTAAAGGTGATATGTTATCGAAAATAAATATTTTGAGGACACGTGAATCCCAGAAAAAAGTTTTTTTTAGAATAAGATCTGCTTGTGCGTCTGTGAACAGCATAACTATAATACAAGTAGGTTAAATACCAAACTTGATATTTGAGTTTAGCATCTTTCAAACATGCGACGCCAAAGTTTTTAGGAAAATTCCCCATCCATCCCAATCTACCGTTAATATGGAATATTTTTGAAACCTGTTTTCTCAAAAATGGCTCTAACAGTTTGGATTAAATGCCACCGTATATTAAACAAACTTAGAGGGCAAATAAACTGTATATATTCAGTTTTGTGGGAATAGTCTCTGAAGCCTTTTTCATTCTGGAGAATTTTAGCATAAACCATAAGATACAGACAAAAACTCAAACTACACAAAAATATAGATCTCATTAAAATATTTTACATTAGTACATTTTTTGTAGAATTAACCATTTCGAAGTTATTCCTTGGTATTGACAAGAATTTTGCAATAATGTATTTCTCAAATCGGAAGACCTCATTTGTTTATTTTTTTTTTCACTCCACACCATACAAAAAGAACGGAATGTCAAAGTCGCCAATTGGTGATCAGCTTCTAATAAATTTCACTATTGCATTAACCTATATATTCCCTTATTTATTTTGTACCTATAAGGAAATAACTAATGATTATTATTCGAAAAATAATCATTCGAAAATTTGTGATTATAATGCACTTGTAAATCGGCTTTCCTAGTTTCTCGGCGGATATAGTGCCAACCATGGAATTTCTATCACTTAAAAAATAGAAAGAAAAAAAGGACCATATTTTGGACAATTCTAAAAATTGTTTTGAGAAACTGGACATGTACCAACTATTGAATGGAATGACTATCACTTAAAAAAAGACCATATTTTGGGTAATTCTAAAAATTGTTTTGAGAAACTGGACATGTACCAACTATTCCAAATATACCACAAAGCCTAAACGTTTCTTTATGAGTTTAAATGCAATCAGTTGTGTGCCATGTTTTTTAACTTAAAACGTGGTTCGTCTTAATGGTTTTATTAATGTTTGATACCATAATGCTGCATTTTTATTTTTACCTTCTCTATACTTTCTCTGCTAAGTTTTACTCGATTAACATGAAGTAAATAGAAGCATAAGCTTTTTAACAATAATTTGTTGCATAGATGTAGAGAAAGTCATGTGAGTGGTACACATAAGATTTTTCTTACTTAAATCTCCCAGTGTCTGTAGCTCAAATAACAATGTGATTTGGTTTATCAGCTTTGTAGACTTATTCTGTATTATGGTTAATGCATGGTGCTTGGGTTTGATTTGCCTAAATAAGTTGCACTGTACCTAATTTTAACGAAAAAATGGTCAATTGATTAAAAAAATCAGATGTGTTCCATTCATATGACTCTCTCTACATCTCTGCAACAAATTATTGTTATAAAGCTCATGCTTCTATTTACTTCATGTTAATCGAATAAACATTAGCAGGAATAGTCTTATTACTTGCTTGCTTGTAAGTAGAAGCAAAATAAGGGAGAACCATAGGTTAAAGTAATAGTGAAAAGCTGGTTGCTAAGTGACAGGTAAATAACACAGATTGGTTTTAGTTTTCTCGCTAATAAATCTAAACTTCTTGCTTTCAAAAGCGTTGCTAGTAAATGGTAAACAGCAAATTGTCTCTTAGCAACACGTTTGGCATTTGTTATTCATTTTAAATTTCATTGAATCGTTTCACTATTGAAACTAATGATTACATAATCAACAGATTTGGTCTTTGGCGTGGATCTTAAACATAATGTCCTTTTTAAATAAGTAAAATCACCGAAAAATATTGGATTCATCAACCGCTTTGTGGCTACATTGTTTTTAAGTGGATACCATGTACACGACAGTACGAAAACAGCTCATGTATTCTATTTTACAATGTAAAACTTATTTTTAACCAACTGCTTAATAAAATGGAATATTTTCTAAGTTCCCCATTTGTAAAGGGACATTTGGGCCACGCGGTAAAACGGCAATGCAATCATAGTAAAAGTTTCTGCAAAAATCTGTACAGAAATACTAAAATTCGAAATGTTACTCCCAGTGTCGCTTAAGAAATACAGGCCGTAAGAGGGTAAATTCCAAACTGGGTTTTAAAATTAAAACGGATAGCAACAAAGGGTTACAAATAGCCAAAGCAATCTAATTCGCAAACCCCACCGCCTACAGAGTATAATAAAGTTGAACTTAAAAGCATTGAACTTGCATGTTACCCAATAAAATGTTTACACCACAACTAATCAGCACGATATGTGCGTTACTCTTTTCCATAAGTTAATATGTTATACAAAGGAATTACATAGCGACAGGTTTACGCACTCGGGTTTACATGAAATATAAATTAACGGCTATCCAATACAAAATATTTGAACGTGCAAAGAAGGCCGACAGGATTACATCCAATAGTTTGTATGATAGATATAGACCTTTTTGCACTATATGTGCTAAGATTACAAAGTAAGGGTTACGTCCCTTAGTTTGCATGAAATATGTCAATGGATTCTCCAATTTGCATATTTTAAGACCACAAAGCAAGAACAAAGCTGTTGCCCCCTTTTTAGGTCTACAAAGAAATCCAAATTCTAATTTGAGCATTGTGCGATTAACCTCTTTTACCCTAACCTGTACATTTTGAAACAAACGCCCAAGATATTTGGCTAAAAGATGTTAAAAACTGAACATAAAAGCTAACGTCAACACATCAAATCGAGCTACTTCTGTTCAGTGGAAATCATTGGTGCCATCTGTTTTGATTTAGATTTAAACATATATTTAATAATTATTTATGATGAGTACCAGAAATTGCATTACCAACATCTACTTCCGTTGAAACTTAAAGGCTCACAAATGTTACAGCTAGGTTAAAGTGGTAAACAGTGATCAATTCCCTATTTATAGGTATCATGTTATTCTTCTAAGTTAGCAGAAGCGCATGATATTCAATTCTGAGGGCTTATAAAGCGCTAATGTCATGTAACGAATGAAGTAATCTACGTAGAGGTGTAGTCTAGGTTTTAATACATTTTCATTATTCTGTAGATGATATTTAACGTTACGTCTTAATCTAAAGACACGAGTTCATGTTTTAAGTTTAACAATCTTTTACTACAAATCTGTTAGTCAAAAGAGGTGCTGCCAAATGTGGTCAGAAACCGATAAGGATTCATGACGAAGCCCTTGAATAATTTTACGTAAAAGGATCCACCGTTTCTAGTTACTTTTCTTCTTTCTCGTCTATCTGCTAAATTGTAATTTTGGATAAACACTGTAAGATGTATGTAGTCTCATTTATCACTTAAAACAATAAACATAAACAATAGTTTTATCCCTAAAGGGTGTGATTCGATTTACGAGTCTGCATAACTTACTTCGAAATTAGCTAGCTCTGGAACTAACGGACCAAATATAGGGACGACGGAAAATAAAATAATTGTTTTAGTCGTGGACGTTATTTTATCGAAAATGCTTACGACAGGGTCCTCGATCGACTTCCGAAAGCTAGATTTTAGACATCCTAATTACTCTGGATGAAATATCAGGAAACGCTATGAACCGTATGCTTGATTATAGAAAGTTAAGATATTACTTAATATTTTATTGAAAATATACCCCGGGTTTGATTTGTTTTTATATTTATCGATATCTATTTTATGGTTTGATCGTAAACGGTGTTCATTCTTGTGATGGAGAAAGGGTAGTGGTTGTGGTGTTAAATTTGTTGATATTTATGGTTGAGGTGATGATGATTATGATTACAGTGATGGTTGCTTTTACCATGATGACTGTAAGGCAGCTTTTCTGCATTTACGAGTCCAAGTATACCAAACGGTAAAACATTACGTAAGTAAGGAGAGTCCAGTTTAAGTTTGAACCAAAATAGCTGGCTGAAGAAAGCCGACAAAGCGTGAGAAAAACAGCTGTACTTGTAAAATTACTTTCTCTACACATACTATGTGCATAGTGTATAGAGAAGGTTATTCTATTGCACCCCAAAATTTGATACCGAGATTTCACCGGAAATACATATTTTGGGTCCCACTGAATCAAAAAAAAAAAAAAAAAAAAAAAAAAAACATTTTAGAAATAGGTCCGTGTGTTTGGACAGCATAGCTCAAAAATAAAAAGACCGTTAAATACCAAACTTGGTATTTAAGTATGGTATCTTCCAAGATGTAACACGAAGATTTAAAAAAAAAAAAAAAAAAAAACCCTCCCACCCTCAACTAGCCTTTCCATGGAAAATTTTTATTTTCTCAAAAATGCTTGTAAGGATTTTGATTAAAATATCTAATATTTAAGATATTTACATGCTAAACAAAACCTATATCTTGGGTTTCTGGAAACGTCTTTACTCTAGATGATTTTTGCAGTATTTTGCATAACTGGTAAACCGGAACAAATAGACAAAAGCTTACTATACAAAATTTGTAGAGCTCGTTAATAACAGAATTTATGTTACAAAACATTTTTCATGGAGTTGACCATTTTTAGATGTTCCTTGTTAATGGTTTCAGCTTTAAAATCCTGGTTCTCTCATACGGGACTTTCACAATTCCTGGCCATACAAACAAAAGGTACTTCAATCACATGGCAACCAGTTTTTAAAAGATTTGACTATCGCTTTAGTCTAGTGTATTCCCTTATTTCCCTTAATTACAAGGAAGCAAGTAAAAAGACCATTTCTGCTATTTTTTTCTCGATTAGCATGAAAGAAAAGGAAGAATAAGCTTTATAACAATAATTTGTTGCAGAGTAGTAGAGAAAGGCATGGGAATGGAACACATCAGATATTTTTTCTTTAATGCTGCGTGGACTTATGTGTTTCCGATCAGTGTTTGGTAGAGATTAAAGTGTTAGCTATAGAACACGTGTTTGCGAAGGTTCTATATTACCGGCCGTTGCTTTGTACAGTTTACACTGTTAGAAGACGTACTTTTTTGTCTACTTTTTCGAATTGCTTTTAAAGTGATCATGCTGCGGGAACATTAAATTAATTATTTAACACATTGAAATACTGGTCGAAAAAAGTTACTGTTCAATATGGAACATATATGTACTATAAATACAGCAAAAGATATCCATTCCGATAAGTGTATAGACAACTTAGAGACGGATTTTCTCGTATTCGCTCTTCAAATAGAGATGCACTTAGAACCCCTGCCAATATATTTAAAAATAAGCCAACATACTCGCTATTGCGTCACGAGTAAGTTCGTTTTTCTGCAAGGAAATTTGATTAAAATATACAAAATCTGGGAGAATTTGTGACAGACAGTGCTGATTTCAACAATGCAACGAAAATTATACAACTGTAAGTGAAGATAGAAATTAGATTCCTTTTCATTTTATCTTATTTACAAAATAAAATGTGCAGTATAATCTAAACAAGGATAGCAAATGGCATAGTGCCCTCTTATACCGACCAAAGTTGGCCACATGTTACCAATCTAACGAAATAAAAACAGCTAACACTCAGGCCAAAATGTAAACAATAATGATGATCATGATGTTACTTATACTGATCACTCTGACAACGAAAAAATGGCATCACAGAATACTGAATGTCCTACTCCCAGTAAGCAAACACACAGAAACTCAAACGAAGTAACGAAATCTCCCAATAATGTACTTGCGCCACTTACAAAACCAAGCTGCTCAAACCCTATAAAAGAACTGGTAATTAAGTCCCATGTGGGAATTAACATCAAAGACTACATGCTTGCACCAGGAAAATTCACTAACCTCAGTGACATATGTTACATTTCCCCGAATATCAAACGGAGGAATGTGAGTTTTCTTATCCAGTGAGAAATATGCAGAGGAAATCACCACAAATCGGCCAAAGATTTTCATCGATGATTCCATGAAAATCAGACACCAACATACAAGAAATTAAAGAGTATTTGTGGCCAAAGTATGTCCAGTCATACTTAATCATGCAATACAAGATTAGATGCATTAGTGTAATGTCAATCCTAGGATTTTCTCACATCTGAATATTTTCAACATTCACAATGAAGTCTTTGAAAAGTTCCCGGAAACTCTTCTAATTCAGCATGATGGGACGAACTATTTCACATACCTGTCATCAGACCTTCCTTCTTAATGTATTTGTAAAAACAAAGGACATTTAGCAAAGTATTACCCAAACACCTGAAAGCACACCTTCCAATTTTTCCACTGAGTGTGGCTAGTATGGCTCCAAGGGTGGTGATATCCATAAAATAACTTGCTGCAGTTGTAGCACTTAGAACAAACAGGTTTATTAATTCACCAACTTGCGAAACAGACAACAAATAGCAATAAGGACATACCATGATCAGGATAATCTCGCAAAGCATCAAAAAGTCTTGATGCATTTATCAGAATTACTAGCTAGGGAAACAGATTTAAAGCAGGGCTATAAATTCGCCCAGAATTGGTAGAAAAGAATACGACAAAAATATCTATTGCAACAGAAAAACGAAGACTGATTGAAGTCGAATTGAAAGGAAGTGTTACACCACGGAAACCTTCTGAGGCCCACAAATAAAAAGAAAAATGTTGAATGGACTAGAAAACATTGTAATTGGACATCTGAAGAGTGGAAAAATATGTTATTAAAGAAGCATCGAAATTTGAGATTTTTGGAACCAGAAGGAGGACATTTGTTCGACGATTTGAAGGTGAAAGAGTAGCCCAGCAAAGTATTCAAGCTGCAGTTAAACGCGGTGGGGTTTCTATTATGGTTCGGGGGTGGAGATATGGTGAAAATAGAAGGATGTATGGATCACCGCATACTATGGTAGTATACAATACTAAGTGGATTGCGCTTAATAGGGAAAGGGTTCGCCTTTCAACAGGATAATGACCCGAAACATCAGTCAGGGTTCTATAAGTAGTGCACTGTATCAAAGAAGAACAGAAATTACTGAAACATATGGTATGGCCGTCCCAAGCCCAGTTGTAATCCCATTAAAATGGTCTGGGATGAAGTGGACAGATGTATTAGCAAAGTTCATATACCCAGGAAATAATATCTCTAGAACAGTGTTAAGGATGTGCTGAATCATATATATTCAGAATACTTACAAATACTGGTTGAAAGTGTGCCTTGAGTTTGTGAGGCAACCCTTAAATCCAAAGGAGGATACTTTATATTTTTTCATAAATGTAGTTTGATTTGTGTTTATAAATGAAACACCAGATAAGAGTCATGGTGTGTTGAAATTAATGATCGACAGTGTACCTTCTCCAGTATATCAAGCGGTTCTAATCATGATGAGAAGATTTACCAATACAAAATATCAAAACCATTACCAGGGCCAGCTGCACTGTTTGATGGCTCTAAAGATAGCTACAATGAAGAATTAACTCTTTACGAACCAATGGACGAACTACCAACTTCTGGGGCTGACAACATACCATATAAATTGCTAAAACAACTTCCTCTTGAAGGGCTTATACATAAATGAAACGTACGACTTTTTCTGGACAAGTAAAATATTCCCTAACCAGTGGCGGCTAGCAATAGTTGTCCTGATACCAAAACCCAAAAAGAACCACCGCCTTGCGGAATAATAGAGTACTACAGACCTATTGCATTCACAAGAAACATGTGCAAACTGATGGAAAAAGTTATTACCCGCAGATTTAAATGCATCTTAGAAAAACAGAACTTCTTCACCGAAACTCAAACTGGATTTTGCCGTCACCATTGGACCACCGAAATCCCTCTTATACTCGAAACAGAAATCCTAAATGCCTTCTCAAAATCATAGCACCTATCTATGATAAATTTCTATCTAGAAAAAGCGTGTGATATGGCATGGAAACCATACATTATTAGTACAAATTTGGGTTTCAACATCAGGGGAAGAATGGTGGTATTTGTTTGTGACTTTCTTCAAAACCTAGAATCCGTGTTGGAGCCAGCCGGAAACTCCTCAAAGAAATCAAATTTGAAAATGCTGTACCTCGAAGCTAATTTATCCATATGATCCTTTTCTTGGTAGCTATAAAAATGTTGTGTCATCTCTTCACCCACCAGCTAATGCATGTCTTTATGCTGATGATGTTACAGTTAAAGCATATCTACCACTCACAAAAGTACTCCAGTTGGCTTTGGATGATCTTCAAGAATGGTCGTCTACCATTAGGTTTAGCTTCTATAGCACTACCACAAAATGTATCGCTTTTTCATGAAAAATGCATCATTGTACTATATCGTAACGAAGATAAACTCGACAGAGTCATAACCACAAAGATTCTGGGTGTTACTTTCGGCCATAACTTTTCATAGAGGGTTCATGTCAAGTCCTTAAAAGAAGCTTATACAAAACGACTGAACATTCTCAACACTCTCCGCAAATAATTGGGGAGTTTATTCAGACTTCTTAATACCTACAATGCTCTCATTAAATACAAACTATGCTATGGAGAAGTTTTATACGACTCCGTAAGGAATCAAACTCTCAAAACCCTGGAATCTATTCACGGCTCTAAGGCTGGCATTAGGAGCATTTTTAGCCAGTCCAATCTCAAGCCGCCAAATAGAAGTATGTGAACCGCCATTAAGTATTTGCAGGAAAATAGTAGGATTAATATATGTCATAAAAATTTACTCACATATAACTCATAAAATGCATAGCTAAGTCTTTCCACCACAGAAACCTTACGCACGCTAACAGAACGACATAACAATCCACTTAGCATTAGAATTCATTATTATCTGAAGGAAATAGATTTTTAGATCCCGTTGGTCCATTCTGGCTATACTGAAAGCGCCAAACCCTAGTGGAACACTTAACACCCACCAATTGATATCCAAATTCCTTCTCATTCGAAGTTTCAAACACCTTTCGGTGTTCTTAAGCAAATGTTTAATTCTTTACTGGACAAGTATAAGTCTACCGCGAAAATTTTCATTGATAAATCAGCACCCCAATGAAGGAAGAGGATGAGCCACAATCTATTCAGATCAGGTAATGCTCTACAGTTTGTCTTACTTCATCACAGTGTCCTGTGAAGCATTTTCCACTAAAAAGGATTTTCTTTGTCTAACTAACTCATCCACTAAAAGGCTCTGCACCACATTTAGAAATTACTTAAGTGGACTTCTTGTGACTCAAAGCTCCGAATCAAAACACGCACTCATCGACGGAATCATCTTATTAAGATATAATAGCAGAATAAAATGTATCCTTTGTATGGACTCCCTCGTACATTGGATAAAAAGTAATGAAATAGCAGACGAATCTGCAAAAGAAGCAACTAAATATTCCGTCAACGATTCATTAATTGCCTCCCCACATTATGACGTCGTCAACTTAATCAAACACTTGTACATGCAAAAGTGGAAATTTGACTGATCTTCAATCAATATCAAAGTTCAAAAAGAGCTCTCTCCCCCTCCCTCCTCTCTCTTTCTCTCTCTCTCTCTCTCTCTCTCTCTCTCTCTCTGGCTGCACCCAACCTTTTCTGCATTCCGTAACTCTCAAAAGAGGAGATCAAATAATCAGCACACCTCAGAATTGGTACCACAAACTGACGCACCGTTATCTTCTCAAAAACGACCAACCTTCAAGCCGCCAGAGCTGTGACAGGCCTCGAACAACTCAGCACATCTTTATAGACTGTCCACTACACAGTAAGTAGAAAACAAGCCGTTGTTTCCGGCCTTCCTAATGCGGTTAACGCACCTAATATGCCGAAGAAGACGCTGCAGTTTCTAATGGATTCAAAACTTTCTGGCGTATTGTAAATGTGTTGTAATGTTAACCTAACTCTGGCAGCATAATTGTAAATTTATATGCATCATGTATATTAATGATGGGTCGTGATAAAAGCATGCAGTCAAAACGACCTTAAATAAACATTAATATATATATATACGTTTAAAGAACAGTTTTCGGTGAACTCTAAATCTCATAGGCCTAAACTACAGTCCAAACAGAAGAAAAGATGGATGATAATGCCGCATCACTTTAAAATTACGATAATACATCATTATATCGCGTAGCACAAGAAGTACAGTTTTTTAGAAACTTCAGCACATATGGCTACTTAGCTTTTAAAATTGAAACCTTGCTCAATAATTATTACTAATAATATTACTATAATTCAAGAATTCCGTCCGCGTGACAAACAAAGCTATTGACTTTCTTTAACTGAAGTTTGCTGAAAATCCATAATGGCATTGCTTCTTCAATTTTAATGCGTTTCTCTGAAGAAAAATATTATTTCATTCACGTGGCTAAATATATTTTGAGAGCAATAGATTTTGCAGCACAGAAAATTCCACGAATATTTCACAAAATGCTCTGCATTATGTAAAGGTTGGTATGTGGTATGCCATAAGAGCAAATCAAACAATAGGGCCTATATAAATTTTTGAAGAAATCCTAAGAGCATACACGAATCCTGTGCAAACACCCACACATTCTTTTCAGCAAAATTAACTGATGAAAACAAGATGGATATCTTATCAAGGTTCTGCCAAAGCCCATTCTTCCTGTGATTTTTTGGAGGTTTTAAAGGATGTTGTTAAAGCCCAAATTATTTTTATCGGCTATGGTCCTTACGTTTCCCGATCTTATTGCTGCAATTATTATCCGTTGGGAGGGTGCCTAAAACAGGGTCTATACAAATAACCCACACTGTGCATATGATCTGAAGACAACATAAAATCAGAAATTAGGCTTGTAAAGGAATAACTTTTGAGTGTGAGTGCAAACATCATCCAAAAGTGTGGGTATGTTAGGCTACACTACTTTCGGCAACTACTGTAACAGGTTATTGAAATAAAACACTGATTGTGTGCTTACCAAACACTAAATAAAGACTGTGAAAACTGTGAAAAACCGGGAAACTATGCATCAGAATGCCGCTGTTTACTTCGCGTCCTACTTGGCTTCGTCCCACCCGATATCTCGGCAGAAGCGTGACGCGTACCTACTCTGTGTATAAAGGAGGGGAGAACAAGCAAGGTGATGTTTGCTAACACTATCAGATTCTGTTTCTGTTCAAGAGACATCACACAGAGAAAGTTAGTATTACAAGAATGTTGAGTTGAAAATAATGAATGAGCAGGTTTATAGAAATGTAGACAATAAAAACTACAATGAAATTTAAATTTCTTTAGGATCCTAACAATCATCTATACAGATTGGTGAAAATCTAGAGTTCTACCCATAACACTGGGCAACAATGAAAATGCTCCTGTCTACATTTTAAACATTTCTCATAATTTTTTTGCCCTTATTTCAAATATGCCATTAGTTTTCTCCAAATGATAACGTTTTATCAACACATTAACTTTTTTTCTTTCTGTTTTAGCTTATACTAATGAGTGAGTATGGATTACAGAAGAAACTGCAAGAAGTTTTAGGATCATTTCGGTTTTGGCTGCGAATATTACATAAATTTAAGGCACAAAAATTACAAAACAGCTATTACATAATTTACAGTGTTTACTTTGGCGTTCCAATAGACGACCAGGACAAATCATGGTCTCCACACATTACCTGTGGGTGGAAGGCAACTCCGATTCCCGGCAATACATGCCATTCACTGTTCCCACAATTTAGAGAGTGCTGACGAACCACCATGATGACTGCTATTTCTCCACGGTTGATTCGTCATCTTTCGAAAATATAAAACGTCAAGGGAGACTTTCTTGCCATTTTTTCTTTTAATTTGAAACATTGGGGGAGGCTGAAGCATCTGTATATTCCATCTTTCCCACATGATTCAAAGCTTCCTATTCCTGAACCACATCCCAGTGATACAGAAGTAAGCTCACCACAACTCATATTTGTGTCCATGTCTGACAACAGTGACCATGTTGAAGATTCAGCCAAGAATAATAATGTTTCCAAACCAGGAGAAACTTGGTATTGAGCATTTAATGAGTTATCTAGATAATAAGCAGAACTTGTAGAATATTGCCTCTCAAGTCTGCTATGTTGAAATATATTTTCCATGATATATACTTGCGCTGCCTAATGTATTCACTATACAGCATGACATCCATATAACCAACTTTTTCGGCTTCAGAGCTAAACGCTTAACCTCGATATATCTCATATGTGGCACAGAACAGTATGCGAAGGTCTTTAAAATCCTAAAGCCAAGTGTAGCTGTTCTCTATAGATATACAGAGCAAGTTTTCGACCGCGTGTGGTACGGGGACCTATAACGTAAAATGCAGAACAATAAATTCCCGGAGAATATTTATACTGATAACAAAGCTTTTGTGCTCTCTGACTTTGCCCTTGGTCGAACACGACGCAAAATATACGCTTCTCCCAATTCTAGAGAGTGTTCCTCAAGATAGCTAATGTGACCCTTCTGTTTATATATAATGTATCTAAAATCACCGTAAGCACTAAACTTGGCTGCAAGTTTCAACTAAGACAAGCCTGGTGGCACAAAATGAAAAAAATCAGTATGGCTAAATTCCACACAGATGCAAAGTCTATTTAAGATAAGTGGTTATCCCAAAGTTTAGGTCTCTGTACTTTCCCCGGAAGAGGTTTTTGATTGCCTGTAACGCGACATTTGATTCCGTGGATAAGTTTCCTACAACAGCTAGCGCCACTAGTCATGTAGGTGGCAATGGTTGTACACCCGAAGGCCGTCAGTGTAGTGAGACGTTGCATTTGAAACGATAAGACGAGCAGAGAGAAAGAAAGTGACTCGAGACCCGACAGTGGAGTCGTCAATAAGGTAACGTCAACTTATTGTAAAAAGTTCCTAGCTGTAGGATATGAGAAAATCTTAGTCTGCTGGTTCTTTAACTCATTTTGAACTTCGATGAGAAGTATAATTTCTTCGGCGTATAATGTAGAAGTGTTTCCTCAGTGGAGCCTTGTGATTGTAACATTGGAAGACGCGTTTTACGAAATTCGTATATGATTATCTAATTTTATGTTGCCTTGGCGTATTTGATGTTGCATGGCGGAATTGCAGAATAAGTATTCCTAGCATTCCTTATGGATTTACTGCTGAAGCATGGTACAGCGTTCTATTGGAACGCGTAAGGGAACAATGCAATCTTCAAATTGGAGCTGTTAAATCGGAGACGATACGTCAGCGGACTACACGCAAAGGGGGTGTGTGCGTTTAATGGAATTTCTCCAGTCGCCATCCCGTGCTGCCGGAAGGTCTCAACATGGATTTTGCAATTGTGGTGAGGATCGCGAGCATCGCTCAGCTGCAATTATTTAAGGTACGATTACAATGCACCTGTTTATAAGTCGTGGCCAAGTCTCGCAGGATAAATGTGAAGTGGAATGAACGTCGTGTTAGAGCAGTAACTTCACAAAATGGCGTGGCAACCGCCATATTATGGTAACACAGAATACTAATTATTTTACCATTTGTATAGGGTATGAGGCTCACAGAGTCTTAGAATTAGTGCAAGATTCTGAGATTTGAAAGAAGTTAACTTGCAGTTAAAGTGAATGAACTGCATTTCCTATCGAAGTAAATTACCTGGCGAGGTTATAGTGAAGTTTTAGCCAGGTTTAAGAAGAGTTTTATGCATATGTATATTGTAAATGTTATTCAGTGAATGCAACTCCTTCCTAGAAGCTACGACTGTCTTTGAGTTTAAATTGAGTGGTTCTATGGCCATCTGTTCAAATTAGGAATTCTTAGTGTGATTACTTACGACAAATAAACGGGCTTTAGTTCCAGAATGCCGACCAAACTCGGCTTGCAAATAACGCCACATGCTTCGTATTTGATATGTTTGAAAGAGAGAACAGAACACTCTCTACGCAGATCGAGGATATGTTATCTTGTGGAGGCTTGCATATCTCTCTCTCTCTCTCTCTCTCTCTCTCTCTCTCTCTGTCTCCCTCTCTCCTTTATTCCCCGCAACCAGACATTTTCATAATTATCCATGCTTTGAACACGCTTCCAAAATGAACTTATATGAAAAAGATGGCATGTAACTGCTCAACGCGAAATGAAGTTTCACAGAATGTAAACATCTAATTTAAAAAAGAAGAAGAAGAAATTCGGCAAAGTATCCCTATTAGAGTATGTGAATAAAACTATAACCTCTGAATAAATCTTGATGTGCTATATCTGGATATAAATGCACACAAGTTCTGAAAAAACTGATTAATATGAAAAAGATGCTAACTAAATTTGCATTAATAAATAAAGTCTTTGAAGAAATAAACAATATTTACATGAACTAATTAACCCAGATTGGAATAAACTAAAGTAATTCAAATTCCGTTTAAGAAAATAAATATAGCTATATCCTATGTTGATAGGAATAACTCAGTTGATTACATAACTATACCACTAAATTTGTGGACTGTTAGATGCAGAATTAATTGTCAGCACTGATATAAGATGAAGCCCTGAGAATGAACGAGAATATCTGAGAGAAAAGTAAAATATCCGAACATATTCGTTAACTTAGCAACAAGACAAATTTAAAGAAACTAATAACATATAAAAGTATCCCATTTTGTCCGCTTACTAATAGCATTGTCATGAATGAAACACAAATGTCGGGGTCTAATATGTTTTGCAAGACTGCGTTGTATTTCTTTTGTGTTTACCTACATCAGGCAAAGGTCAGCTCCTGTGTTTAGTACAACTTGCTTACAGACGACCTGCATTAACGCGACTCACAGTGAGAAAACGAGGGACCGACTCAATTGCAAATTCTTCTTTGCACAATTAATGGTTTTTCTTATGCTGAATTAGCAGATATTCATTCAATTTGCACCGCAACTGGGGGATCTCCCAATGCTGCGAAGGACTGTATCATCTGCGATTTCTAAGTTGCCATCTTCCCAAAAAACGAACATTAAATGCAATGTTTCAAGGCATCTGTTGTAACACAGGTAACCTTGTTGGAGCAATGAGGTGATTTTGTCATTTGAAGAACGGAATGGCAAATACTTACGTATTGGTTTGAGTATGCATTTGCTCAAAAAATAATTAAATAAAGCATAATAATGTCATTGTTAATACGTTAAACACTATCCAAAAAAAACGAGCGTCTGAGTACGGAATAGTAGCTAACCTAAAATCATCGCGAAATTATCCCCAGGTACACAAATTTAGAAAAAACCGAAAATCTGTAAATACTGGATCACCACATCATCCTCAGATGCTGATAGAAATAATCGCACTTATTCATCTCTCACCCTGTGTGTAGAATTTGCTTGAATTCTCTCTTTATAATAATAATAATAATAATAATAATAATAACAATAATATTAATAGTAATAATAATAATAAATGTCAATACTTATGAAATACTTATTTTATTCGTTACCTTCATATAATTGTATCACTTAAAAGCTTCTGCAAATACATTGAAACAGCTTTCCTAAACTAATTGAGATATAGTTTAAATGTATATAAATGTTCTGCATATAGGGATGACTAATTAATTATTTGTTGCCATCCTAGATAGCTACCTTGAATGTTGAGCACTAACAGGCACCATAATGTACGAATGAAGTGATGCATAATTCGCACATCTTCATTTTACGTGAGATATGTAGCAGCAGTTGCAAGGTTGAGAAGTTTGGCTTACGGCAAGTCAGTTTGAAGGAAACACGGATTTAGAGTATTAATATGAAAGAGAGAGTAGCACATTGAATGCACTCGAGAGTGCAGAATACTTAGTCAATGCTTGGAAACATATGTAAGGATGAAAACTGAATGAGAATGTCAGTAATTGTATTAAATTTTGTTCTTCAAAGTAAACTGATTCCAAATAGTTACGTAATAAAATTAATGTGAATTCGGAAATTGTTACTGGGTGAAATTTGTTTTCGAAGCAGATGCTTACTCGTTGAAAATGTTTTCCTCCACCGTACCAGAAGGGAACCTCTTTGGAGTGTATCGAGTTCTCACCAGTTCCGACAGAGGGAGGGTATTCTCTGAGGAGCTCGGTAATGTGACCCATTCAAAAAGCCTAGAATTGTTGTGACTTATGCGTGTCTCTGTCAGCCCTAGTAAAGGTTTGCATTTGTTATACACAACTAAATGCAAGCTAATTCTTCAAATTAATTAATAATTAAATGAGCTTGTTTTTCAGATAATGCAGGTTAGAGAACAGAAAACAAATATTAACGTGCACCATGATAATTGTAAATTAGTTAAAACAAGACTTGGTGAACATTTCCATGTTCATGGAATCTATATTTGCACATGCCAATCTTGCCCACAATTCTTTTGTATTTAGGTCCGGACTACCAGGCTATTCGCCATTAAATTATGTTTTAATCATGGACGTCATGAAACTGCTGCCGTTGTCAGCGTCCCATTCCATTTAGGGCGTAAAAAGCCGATTAAATTTGCTTAGAGGCCTCGGTATCAGACTCGAAGTTTTTTACGTGCCGTAAATCTATTTCATGGGTTCAATGGGGCGCCTTTACTTCCCTTTCAAAGGGAGCTAAGGATTTTACGTCCGAAGAAATCTATCGCCGTCCGTCGGGTTTGAAACCCCGCCCTTGAAAACCAGAGGGAATTTTGTTACTCTTTGGCCACGGAGGCTGACTAAATTGCATTATTTTGTCGGCACATTCTATCTTGCCTGGAACTGCAGAGATCAACTCCATCGCCTATTCCACAATTTTCAAAATGTGGCATATGGTAACTCTTTTTTCAAGACAGATAATATGTTCAATTGATTAAGTTTCAATAATAGGCAGTATTAAAGCAAATGACGTTTCTAATTTATGTTTCACCAGAATGAACTTTTTCTCTCGTGAATTGAAATAATATCATCTTCAAAAATGAGTGTTTTGATAATTTCATGCTTTATTTTCAAGTTCATTGTATTACAGATCACAAATATGCATTATTATTCATCTCCTTAAGCTCTGTTGTGGAGATGTATGTTACACTGTCTGCAAAATAGCAGACAATGAAATGCATCATGATCAAATTTGTAGTAAATAATCGATTAAATTATTATCGATTATATTCTTGACTGTTTCAAGTGCGTAAAGTTAGAGGGAATGGGGTACACTCTGTTCATCAACTTTGTAGTACCTGATCCCAATAGTAACATAAGTTATATGCCTACATCGCAGTCTTACAGATGCAGTTCCATGTTGTTTTTCCTAACCTCATGTCGAATGTTTTGCATCACATCTTTATAACACTTATTGCACTTATGTTTTTCTAAGCGTAGATTTTCTTGGTATTTCTTAAAACAAACAACATGAACGATTGATTTCAGCCATCCATGAAGGAATTCCATTGAATGCATTAAAAAATCTGATTACTCATTCAAACCGAAGACGGAGTACACGCCTTTCGTCTCATAGTGTCCATCTACGCTACAGAGATACAAGAGCGTTGTTCCAGCATGTTGTGTCCAATAATACTTTTTTCTTGGTTTTTTATTTTTGATGTACTTTACAGTCGGAGATGTATACCTAAAGTCGATAATTTCTAGAGAACTTGTTTTATTAGTTATATTATTCATAATGCATATGTATTGATAGAATAGAGGCAGTATAGAGAAGATGGAGATGAACATGAAGAAGGAAAAGAAGAAAGATGAGGAGGAGTAACGGATGAAGGGGGAGCGAGGTAACGGAATTTTGGGGTCAATAGAAGAGAAGATTGGTAGAAACAGAAGATAAGAAAGGAAGCGAAAAACATTGGTGTGAGGTGAAAGGAAAAACATATAACACCACTGAAAAGAGTGCACTGTAGTGTTCACTCTCCGAGGCCAAGACGATACTTTTGGATTCCGGAGAATATGGAGAAATGTGAAACGCTGAAGATGGATAATGTGAATTATTGTTTTGTATTATTTAAATTTTTAATTTTATTCACTTTAAATTTTAAATACCTTTTGTGTAAACATGATGAAGTAATTATACATTTAACCCTCAAATAAATGTTCAATATTTTTATTTTTCAACAAAGGAACTAAAAATGTCCACTACGGGAAACAAGAGTGTTAAATAATGAATGATTTAAGTTGTTAAAATTTTACTTGAAAACTAACTTTGAACTGTTTGAAATTCTGAAAATAAGCAGTTGAAATATTAGTTTTAGTAATTTTCAAGGTATGACAATTTAAAATTGTGAACATATGAAGCAGTTCCTGGAAACTAGCATTTTTCGTTGTAAAATATATAGGTAGTTTGCAATTACTGGAATCCAGTAGTTTAGATTAATTATTTAACAGTTGGTTTTAGATAGTTAAATTAGTTTCTAGTTTTATTTAACTCCAGGTATTGTAAATGCATAAAGTTCTTTTGGAAATACAATGATTTGGCAAATGATCCTGACTTAGGAACCTAGATGTTAGGATAATGGTTTCATATATAATATATATATATATATATATATATATCATGTAGTGTCAAATGTTTCCTTTCTCTATTGAGTACTGTGTACAATGTACATAGTAGGGAGAGAAGGTTTTGTATTCCACTAAAAATTCGATACCGATGTTTTACCACAATACATGTTTTGAGGACTCCTGAATCCAAAAGAGCATTGTTAGAAACAGGTTTGTACGTCTGTCTGTGTCTCTGTCCGTCTGTATGGTTGGGGCAGGGGGAGAATGGCTCAAATTCTAAAAAGCCGTTAAATGTCAAACTTGGTACTTAAGTTTTGCGACTTCCAGGATGCGAAGATTTTCAAGAAATCCCCCCCCCCCTTTGCATGGAAAAATTGTCGAAAATTTTGTTTTTCTCAAAAGTGGTTCTAATGATTTTATTATAATAACGTACATTGAAGATATTTACATGACTAGTTAAAATGTATATCTTGAATTTTCTGGAAATGGCCTCTGAAGATAACTTCAATTTTGCATAACTAGTAAACAATAGGAGATAGAAATAAACTTACTACGTAAAAAATGTAGATCTCGTTAAAACATAGAATTTATGTCATAACTTTTCGTGGAGTTAACCATTTCCGAGCTTTTCCTTGTAAATGGTTTAAATTTTAATTTTTTTTAAACGGATAGTCGTCATTCGTTTCATATATCTTTTGTTTTACACTTCGCCCTGCTAAGTGAACTGAATTTCAGTTGTATCACATAGCGACCAACTTGTATAACATTTTAATATCGCTTTTTCCTTGTGTAGTCCCTTTTTTCTTTTCTACCTACAAGGAAGCAAGTTTTTGCTGATAATCAAGTAAGTATTAGCAGTACAAATATTTGTACTATGCGGCTATTTAGATACAACTCCTGAAGAAACGAATAATTTAAAAGCATTATATAAGAAAAATGGGGCCTTGAGTATTGTTGTTGATTAGGTAAAAGGAAAGTTGAACTGCTAGAAATAGGCCTTGCATAACGCTTGAAAGACCTTGTATGCGGCACTACTCACTCACTCAGACTTAAGCGCATGACCTTCAGCCAGCTTATGTTGCTTTCCATTCACGGTCTCACATCTGAGGAGTTCATTCAGTTTCAAATCAGCAGTGTCATACTGATTTGTGTTTGACACGTTAGAATGAAGACAATTAAAAGTAACGTCACGTGAATTGCAGGTGCTGTGGGCGTGTGCAATGTTCTCCATCTAATTTCCTTACTCAAGCGCAATGGCACCTTAAACTCTGGACCGAAATGTGCATTTTGTACTTAAATTCTGCATTGTGATTTCTGAAATTAGAAATATATCATGCACCACTCGTAACTGAAAGCTATTGTAGAGGAAAGGGAGGTGGCAATGCCAAACTGACCCTTCAGCCAATTGGTATTGAGAGTGCTCGAACAAATTTAAGCAGTTTAAATTTTTCATATAACATTTGACTAGTGTGGTATGCTATATTACTGTGTTGCAGGTATTCAGTATGCCAAAACAGAAAGTGAACACCGTGAATCTATGCGATATGTCTAAACGGTTTAGGACAATGCTATTCTACACAAGCCGTGGGTTGGATAGGAAGGGCCACGCTGAAAAATTCAAGCCGCAACCCGAATTTAAGCCACGGATCTCCTGTGTTACCGTCCAGTTAATCTAATCACTGAACTACCATCACGACATGCACACAAGGCATTAAATTCCCCAACTGAACCTCGTTTTTCCCGGTGAACCACAAGGAAGTCAAAAATAATCTTGAGATGGCTTACCCCAATGGCGACTTACAATGTCGTAAGTGATTTAGCTCCCGGGTTTCATAGTTTAACCAACTATGAGGTGAATCTGTGTTGATTAATTGCTTTTCCAAACAAGCGTATGTAAGATAGGAGGAATAGCTAGAGATAGTCTGAAAAGTTCAATGCCATAGTCTTAGGCAAATGTTTTTTAGAGGTTTTTATTTGGTAGTGTTTAACGCCCGCTTTAACTACTTATGGCACCGCAGGCGGTGGCACTGATGCTACATGAATGATGATGGAGCACCGATGGAATGCGATGGCGGGGAAAACCGGAGTACCCGGAGAAAACCCGCCCCCGCCCCGCTTTGTCCACCACAAATCTCACATGCGGTCGCCTGTTTTTTTAGAGTGCTGGGATGTTAGAAGTGCAATTTTTTTAGATATGTCAATAACGATTGATAAAAACCAAAGTAAATGTGTTACGTTTATATAAGTTGTATTACGACAAAAAGCTGGCGTAAAAGCATAAAGAATAAGGAAGTACAATGCAGTAAATGTACAGCGCGATAACAGTTTATCAGCGAGGCGCTGGCTTCTTCAATAAACTTTTAATGATAAAGCATGCGGTATTGTTCTTCCAATTTTAACCACCCCACTATGAAAGCAAAATTGCAAAACTTTACTGGAATATCTTTCGCAGTTGAGAGCACCTTCCGAACACCACTATTAAGTCTCTGTATGAAGAAAAATCAAAATGGATCAGGCAAGTAATAAGTAAATTAGGAACGCACCGGCGGTTAGTGACAAGAGATGGATGCGATTGAGACCTTGCAATGTTTCTGTAAACGAATATGAACCGTTGATGGAACTACACCCAGCTTCAAAAGCAGGGATCAGGTTTTGGAAAATACCGTGATGACAATGTGAAGAAAAGTTACTTCATTAATTTAAGGCACTCATGTGCAGAAAGCAGAGTTATATTGGTGTTTACTTAACATACTCAGTTTTACAATGTAAAATAATATACTTTCCAAACACACGAAAAATAAATCCCTTGCGATAACAAACCTTTTATATTTTAAAAAACTATATTTCACGCCATCTGACGTAATAGGAACACATTAAAACGAATTATTACACTTGCTTGGCATTCCCTTCTGCAATAACTCGTCCCCCATGTTACGCGCTTCTGCCTACCTGAATTACTTTTAAGTTTTTTCGTCACCCTTTCTTTGACAGCTTGAGCTGAAACTTTATTCAGTATTTCTGAAACCTGTCTTTTGCCTCAAGATTTTCTGGCATTTTAGTATTGATGCTGGTAAATATATGTGCGATAGTATCAATATTACTGAAATTTCAAATATAAGATCTTAAAATAAATCTAATAAAAGCGTATCCTTAGCTGCACGTGCAGTGGAAAATATCTGCCGTCAAATACATTAATCTCTTTAAAATTTTGTCGCAATAACGACAAAATTGCAGCCTATGGGTATACCCTCCAACAGGTTACAGTTGGTTATGGAGGCACGGGAAATCCCTATGCCATCTCCTTAAATATGTGTATTCTCGAGGGTGTCTTGCAAAATACCTCTTTTCACATTGGCTATAAAAGAGTCAAAATTCGGAATAAATGCCACAATTTGTTCCTTAATCCGTGAAAACCATGTACTATACATGCCAAATGCATTAACGTAGACACGAAGCTCCATCCGAAACCAGCACCAAAGCAATTTTTTTCTTAATGCCAGCAGATCACAAAATAGAAAAGAAATGTTTAAAAAACAAAAACAAAACAAAAGGTGGAATTGTGGAGGAATTAACCACCCTGATCTCATCGGAGGTAAGAGAAATAGTTTATCTGGACCATCAGGAATCAAGGTTCCTAAACAGCATTAAGGACTGGCTTACGATATTATCAGAAATTTTAGTTCCGTCTACAGATAGGAAAATCCATTTATCTTCTACTGCATTTCTTATATTATTTAGGTATTCATAATTGTGTGTTTGTTAAGTTTGTTTTGCGTAATTGTGTATCCGAAAGCGTTTCTCTTGTAGCACATTTTGCTTATGAAAACTAGGAAATATGGAATTAGAAAGAAGGAATATCTGCTCTTATAATGTATGATGCAAATACTCGAAAAATTCTGATCTGAAGTTTGTGGATAAGGATGTTTAAGGTCCACTTTTCTAATGACAGATTGTTATTGTGGTGTATTGCACTTCAGTGTTCTTCAACATGGTGTTCTAAACGTCCTTTAAGCTCTATGTAGCAAACGAATTATCTCATGTTTTAACTATTGGAACTGAAGTTTTCTCTGCCAAATTCCGCCACAAGGCTAATTGTAGTGATGATTTTGTTGTGTCCTTATGCATATTGTCCACTTGTATGCAGGAATAAATGAAACACAAGCAACGAAATAGGCTGTTATGGTGGAGAGGGGAGGAGAGTAGTGGTAACACGATTCCTCGTATAAGCCCGGTCGCCTCCGTGTTTTAAAGCCGAGCCCTCCCGAATGCGAGTCGCACATGTTACTGCGGCGCTACTTTGCTCAGTTTTCAATATCACACGTAAACAAAATTGCTTGTCTGAGCTTTTAAACAGCTTTCCTGCCTCACAACTTTTACCCATGTCTTTATAAATGTAAAGCACGTAATTTTTAAACTCGTTCTTTATGCTACTGCAAAAATGTAAATGAATAAGTATATTTATTTAAATAACAGTACACGCCCTTATCAGTCAAACTGGTCCATAGACCGTAGGTGCTATAACACACAGGCTAATAAGCAGGGTTTAAAAAGCGAAAAAATAGAATGAATAAAAAACATTTTACAAAAGGGAAAGATAGCATGTTGAGATATCACATCACAGAGGAATAGTAAACGTAATCTGATACATTAGTATGCCTTTATGTAGTAAACGAAGATCACTTTACAAAAATAAATAAATAAATAAGTACAACGAACTATGCATAAGTGAAAAAGTGACATAAAGTATAAAGTTCTAGCACTAACGGTTAGCTCTTCTCAGTTCCACCTCTCCTATTATTAGCCTTCTCAGATATCATCTATCTCGCTTAAGTAGAACTTTACCTATCCGTCCATGTTCTCCCTGCCTACAAGTTTTCAATCTACCCCAGCGTACCTCTGCTGCTTAGGCAACACGCATTAAAGGGCGGAGGGGCGTGCGGGAAATATTTTCTAACGTTCCACTCCAAACTGAGCGGTGCGGTCTGGACAGTTGCTGGTACGCCCATAGGGCTGAAATCCAATTAGATGAATGCATCTAATAAATCAGTGCCAATTTTGGACATTTAGGAGTTAGTGAAGTGCAAACGTTCCTATTATATCTTCATCCTAGTTTAATATACGCCATGATAATTTGTAGAAACTCTTTATTAGTGAGAATGTGTTGAATTTAATACTTTTGTAAGAATGTTCGGTGTTTTTAAGTAGGTTTCCTTAATTTTACAACCTTTAAGCTTATACACGTTTCTCGGATTTCCTCATTTTGTGCATTTACTTTAATGAAAATACTTTGATTCTGAAATAGCTTAAATTCTTATAAGTTTTCGACCCTTTTATTAAATTGCATAAATTTGCACAGAATTTCTTTGTGGTGATGGGAATGCAAATTATTAAACCGACGACAATTGAAGACATGCAAAGTTTGGGAACATATAATTATGAGATAATATAAAAGGATTCCGGTAGTTTGTGCGCGTTGTTAAAAGCCTACATTTTGAACAGTTGTAAGCAGTACAAGGATATCACACTGATTTTTCTTTTATTATAAATTAGTTTTTAATATATAATCACAATAATAATCAAAATACCTAAAAGAAACAACCTTGCAAACCTGGGAACGCTTGCAAACACCTCACACGATTTCATAAATTGCTTTTAGCGTACTGGTAGAAATGATCCCATTGTAAATCTTCCGAACACTTCCAAATTGGTGATACTTTATTATTTCATTATCAATTTGCAGCATGTAATTATGGAAAACAACATAAATCTAACAGTAATAAGCAATATAATGTCATATGATAAGGACATGTATGAAATTAGTTTCCCAGTCCCACCGTTCTGAAACTTCCTGCCGACAGTCTACGCCAGGTTTATATCGACCTGCCCTGCCGATGAGTAAATTGGTCCGCGGGAAACCTACCTGCCGGGGTGGGTAGTTAGGTGCAGATACGAAAAAGGACAGAAATGTACACCTCTGCCTGTCTTCAGCTCCTAATTCGACGTGGTAATGGATTGAGGTAAATACCTTCCCTACATTCTTCCGAAGCCTTAGAGGGTACAAGGCGTGCACCCACGCCAGGCAAACAACTGGGAAGGCCTTCCTCATTTTTTTTTTTCATAATTTTTTTTCATTTGCTATGCTCCCACTCTAAGCCACCCGAGTCCTTGTGTAAAGCAGTTTGTTTTACACTGATTAGTTCCTTCTTCAACTCTAGTTACAGCAAGAGTTTGTTTAGTAATTCCGTTTAGTAAAGCTTTTTCTTTTTAGCTACACGTTCCTTAATAGAATTACAATTTATCACCTAACTTCAGACATTTTACCCCTTCCTAATATGTCATCTGGTTTGCATTCTTTTTTTTTTTGTTGGGCAAGTAAGAAAGGTATCTTGTGTTCACCTGTTTTAAATTTGGCCGCCCTAAATTTGTCTTTCTGCTTTTCCTTCTTTCTTGTAGTTTACACAAATTTCATTTCTATATTTATGCTCATCTTTTACCTATTTGATTGATTTATAAGCATTTGTAAACAGTTTTACACATTTTTATTCGTTAAAGAGTGTTCTTTTTGTAGCAATAACTGTTAGAGTCCACAGTATCTGGCATACACTTAATCAAAATCAGTAGGAGTACAACATGTTCCACACAACCTTTATATTTGTGCTGATGAGGTGTCTCACATTGGCCATAGAACCTTGACATTCTAAAATAATTGCGCATATTGTCAATTACAAAAAAAACGGCTTTGTTCTGGGTAACCATCTTATCCAAACTCACCATGAGTCGCTTCGTTGATTTACTTTTATTCCGTTCAAATCTGTATTTTCGAACACATAGGATCTGGGCAGCAACATCCATATGTTGGTTTGGTGTCGTTTTGAAACATTCTATATGCAAATATTTGGATGGCAGGAAACAAGTCACCCACCTTGATGTATAAGGTATTTTATACGTCACATCTAGGAAATCAGGCAAACTCTTCAGTGTAATTACACGAGCACTATAAATGAAAAATGGGCAAACTACTTTTACTACAGACCTTCTGAATTTGTTTTCAAACTTTCTGAATACACCATTTTCCCCTTTCTTCTAACACTTTCAAAGTATGAATTGGTATCCTTCCCACGAACACTGTGATCGGTGCGATATTCCGAAATTCTTTTGTATGCACAATCACACACCATACCGGAGGTTTCATAGTCGCACTATTCACGTCTAACAATCTATAATGAACAGCTTCTTTGATATCACAATATTGGGCCAAAACAGGAAATATCTACGTTAACATGTGTTTAGTCGCATTTTATTGATCGCAATATAAGTTAAGTACATTCACGAGGCTGTTTGTCGTATTGTATTTTATGAAAGGCGATATCACATTGTTAACTGTTAGCTTAACGTATATATTTTTTACAAAATGTATTCAAGTGGTATGGAAAGAATAAATCATTCAAATGTATCAGCTAGATTTCTGAACTTTGATATGAAATCATAAAGAAATACAAATTTTGAACCCAATACGAGTGGCACGATTTCGCATAACTAGATAACGAAATATATCAACACAAAACTTTATCTAGAAAATTACAGTGCTTTTTCAACGTAATCTCTCTTCTGTCAAAATATTTATTGTCACGTGGTACCAATTTTTAACGTCAATGATACACGTTTCTACCGTCAAAGAACTATTAGCTTTTGTATGTTTTGTTTTGCTTGTTTGTTTGTTTTAATGCACAAAATGTTCGGCCAATCGAATTTTGTAGGCAAATAACGCAAAATATAGTGATACTGCAGTGAACAAGTCTGCAGTGAGGAAATTGCACATAATTTACGTGTAGTCAAGGAAGAAGCAGTGTGCACGACAAAGACCTGGGTGAAGGTTCACCAATCGTTATGGAGGAGTTGAAAGCTAATGCTGCTAAAAGAATCCAGAAAAATTGGACACTGTACATGACTTTTTGGATAGAAAATACTTCCCAACTGATGAAGACCTCAAACTAGCAGTGATGTTTTGGCTAAGGTCTTTAGCGGTGGAAAAGTGAAACATCTGCATTTAAATGTTGAAGTACATTTTAATTATTTTAACTTTTATTTTAATTTTTCCATTTTCTGCTATTTTTTGTATGTTTATACTAAATTATAAGCGAAAATATGTAGACTAATAATATACAAAATAAAAGTAGTGTAAATTAATTATAAATTTAGAATACAAACCCTAGGGTGGGAAAAAAGATACCAGCGTGTCGTATTGCAGATTTTATTTTATTTTTATTCATTTAGTTTAACCTTTACTCTTGAAAAACTAACACACTCTTTTTAGTTCAAGATCATCTAGGATATAATTTTGGTGTGCATGATGGCAGTTGTACGAATGATAGCGCGTCGTAAAAAATCTGATATATTCCATTCATACGATTTTCTTTATCTGTTCTGAAAAGAAACCCTTCTTACGAAATATTATCCTTTTATCTACATCATGCTAGGCAAGATAGCCATTACGAGATATAACACTTCCATGTAAGTAGAAGGGAAATAAGGGAATACACTGTGCTAAAGAAACGGTCAAATCTTTTAAAATCTCTCGCTTTGCTGTCATTGAAACTAGGTTCTCTTTCTATGGCCAGGAGAAAAACAAAAATTATAGAAAGGGATGATGTCTTCCGGTTTGATAAAGGTTTAAGGGTGTTAAAATTGGAACCAATAACAGGAAATATCCCGTAAAATGTTAGCTAGACTTATATGATATTAATTGTATGTTTTAACCAGATTTGTGTAGTAAGATTTTGTTCATCTCTTACACTTAACTAGTTATGCAAACGTCACTCAGAATGAAGAGGACTTCAGTGGTTGTTCCCAAGAAATTCAAGATGTGCTTTTATTTTCCATGTATATATCTTTAATAAACGGCATTTTAATCAAAATCGTTAGAGGCTTTGTTTACAAAATCTAAAATTTCGGAAAACGTCCCATGTAAATGGTAGCTGGGTGTGGGGGATTTTCCTGAGAATTTTCGTATCGCACCCTTAAATACCAAGTTTGGTATTTAATGGACTTTTCATTTTTTTCAGATAAACACACATACACATGGATTTTTTTTTCTAAAATTTTTTTTCGGATTCAGAGATACTCAAAACACGTGTTTCCGTTGAAATCTTGGTGTCGATGCTATTATCTAAGTACTACGTACGTTGTACATACGCGCTAGAGAAAGTAATAAAAGGTATATGTGGTATTTGCTACTCCCTGTTACTTGCTTAGGGATGAGCTTCTGCAAAATAAAGAAACGAAAACAAATGAGGTTGGAAGGAAGAAAGTAAGGGAGGGAGGAAGGATTGAAGGAAAGAAAGAAAGATCTAGTCACATGTTTGGAAGATGAATCAAACTCATAGCCTTTTACTCTGCTTTTTACTGTTGGTACGGTCATTCACACCTCATTTTCCTCCATTAATGATTGAAATATTGCAAGTATAAAAGCATAGTTCTGAATAAGTCGTGATTTACCTCCATTGGATTCACAACCATGGCACTTAATGATTTTAGTCCGCATTCGTACATTGTTAGACTAAGTATGCCGATAATTTATGCAGGGTTAAGGTTAACTAGGTCCACAACATCATTGGTGCAGTAACTTAGTTTTCTGATATGTTTCAATGAAGATGAGAATAGAATTATACTCATCCGCATACTCTACAAAAAGGTTCATGTTCATTTCTGTCTGATTTAGTAATTGATCGGTATATTCTTCCCGAAACTTCAATTTGCTTTCCAAAAATCCGTTGTGATCAGTTACGGCACAGCTGGTTCAGAATCTAAACGATGTTTACGAAGCGATACAAAAGAAGTGATGCTTCTAGGAGCTATACGAAAAGTCGGAAACTGCAGGACTCCGCGGAATTCGCTTCTACGACAAGACAGCACAGTCACCAAGTACGAACTTGAATTATGTGAATGGCAGGAAAATGCTATTATTAAAAAGAACAGTTTTTCACGCACATTACCAACCAGTCTTCATCCCAAACAGCCTGTTTTAGTTTAAAATCGCGGACTATCCATGACTCCTGGCAAACGATGAACCAACTTGCACGTTCTTATTTACTTTTTAATGGTATTGTCAATTGCCAGGATCATGTCAGTGCCCTGGTGTTACGGAATTTCGCCGCCCAGGAATTCTTTTAAATGCCAGTAAATCTACTGCCAAGGAGCTGTCGCTTTTAATCACACTAAAAACCATCGGTATGAGCCGGGTTTGAACCCTAGTCCTCGAGATCAGAAGACCAGCGCCTAGGCAACTCAGCCATTCTGACCGATTATTTGCATGCGATGTGACCAACACAAGAAAATCAGAGTTTTACAATTTGAGAAAATAAAATGTTGATACTTGGTGTGACTAGGTGTGTGATGTAACCATGGAGTGACGCTTGACAACGAGAAGGAATAGGGCAATTACACTGCGATATAACCGTAGACTGAACTTGAAAACAGAAATAATAAGGTATTCATATCTGTACTCCTTAGGACAGTGCTAAACAGTAAGCCGACCATATTTGTGCGTGAGATGTGGCTGTCAGAGTAAACTTGAGAACGGGAAAAATGATAATTTTATTGAATGTGGTTTGATCATGAGACGGAATTTGATCACGGGAACGAATAGACTTGCAAATTTTTGGTTCGCAGCAGGAAAGAATAAAGTGAATAAAATATCTGCTTCTGATACAACAAAGGACTGGACTTGATAGCGGGAAGAAATAACGTGACCGTACTTCTGTGCCTGCAGTAATTATGAGACTAAACTTGAAAGCGGTGAGTAATGAGGTGGTGATGCTTCTGCACATAATGTAACCGCAAGCATAAATATAATTTCATAGCAAGCGGAATAAGGCTATTACGCTTCTACATGTGATTTGATCTTCAAACTAAAAATTTGACCATGAGAAAGAATCTGGCTTTCAGATTTTGGCACGAGGTGTAACCTTAAGGCTAAATTTGACAGGAGAAAGGAATAAGGCAATCACACTTCTGCACAACATGACCTTCACATTGCCACGAGGAGTCAAGCACTTAGATTTCTTTGTTGACGTAATTGTTAGGCTAAATTTGACAGCGGTAAAGAATAGAGATCACTTATCTTACGTGATATGACACGAGACTACTTTTGACCCGGAACGGTATCTGACGTTCAAATTTTGCATTTGATGTGACCGTAAGGTTAAACTTGGCAGTGGAAATGAGCAATACTGCTGTACGTCTGCACGTGATCTGGCCGTAGTGGACTTGACAACGAAAAGAAATAGGACGATAATACTCAGACCAGAAGTGTCCGTAAGGGTGAACTTAACAGCAAAAAAGAATAAAATGACCTTTAGTCTAAATTTAACGTTAAGAAGAATAAGACGTTCGTATTCCCGCAACCTGTCTGACTGTAACACCAACCTTGACCACAGAAAGGACTAAGGCGTTCATATTTTGCACCTGACGTGGCCGTGAACCCTATTTGTCCATTGCATCGTGTCGTATCAATTTCGGCCAAAATGACTGCTTGGTACCGCTGTACGTGCAGTAACTTGCTCTCTTAGCGCAACAGTGTGCGTGTTGGCGTTCAATAGTAAACGTCCCCAGTTCAAGTACTGTCATTTGAAGGTACCTTTTAAGTTTAGTAAATTTAGTTGAAAGTCGTCTCCTTAGCGCGGTGGTAGCGTTGCTACTTACCAAGCGGGAGACCTGGGTTTGATCCCCAGTACCGGCGTGGGGATTTTTCCCCCGCTGGGAGACCTGGTCCGGGGTGCACTCAGCCTCGTAAGGTCCCTGGGGGGCCAATTGAGGAGCTACTTGATGGAGAAGTAGCGGCTCCAGGTCATGAGGACCACATTAACCGGCTGGGGGGGATTCGAGGCGCTGACCACGTCTCACCCTCCAATACTGCACCCCATCCATGACGTCTGTAGTGGACCGAGATGGGGGACGCAGCGGCCGGGCGGTAGACCAAGGTTCTGTCGTGCCATGGAGTCATTAAATTTAGTTGAAACTGGTAGTTTGGCATGAAAGTGTCTTTCACTTAATTAGTTTAAGTATGTGAATGTTATTAAAGGACATATTGCTACTTATCAGAATACGGCTTAATTAACAAAGACATAAGGCATCATTAAATAATATTGAACTATTAAAAGAATTTTTTCATACAAAAAAGTCAATAAATTGTTGTAGGAGTTTACAAAATACAGTACATACAAATTTAGATAATGTTTGCAAGCCCATATTATGATCGTTTAACACTTCTCTGGCTGCCAGAGTGGTAGTGGTGGCGGCGGTGGTGGTGGTGGTGATAGTAGGGCGCACAACTACAACGGTTAATAGCGCCCGAACAACAAGAAATAATAAAAAAGCTATTCACTAGGCCCGCACAATAACACTTAAAAACACAACAAAATGTTATCTAAAACAGTGTCAGCTACTCTGGAACGTAAAAAAGGAAAGATGAGTGAAGGGCTTCTATAGAGTTGCCGAAAAACAATGCCACACAGTGACCAGACAAATAATGGACACAAGGTGGCTCATACCGACTAGACGCATAAAACCGAAAACTCGTTCCACAGCAACCAGTTCATCCGTCAGTACCTGTGAAATATCAGCTGGTATACCGACCGACAAACGAAATAGAACTAAAAACTGACACTCGATTAAAACATGCTTCACAGTCAATGGATCATGACAATGAGCACAGAACGGTGCAGGGGCCGCAGACAACAAATGACTGTGACTACAACGACAGTGCCCGATACGTAGTCTAGTTAAAAACTTCTTTCGATGTCACGCGCTAGAGGTGGTATTCCACCTCCCGAAGTTTATTACCCTGCAGATCGGCCGAATCAGCACTCCAGCGCAAAAGTATTAAACAACATAAAAAGGTGCGGAAATTCTCAAAGGTCGCAGATGAGTTAAAATACCTGTCAGCTGAAACGGCCACCTTCGCAGGGGCTTCGGCAGCCTCATTGCCGCCTAGGCCGACATGCCCATTAACCCACACAAAAGTCACATTAAATGCAGAATCGGTGAGCGAGTGGAGATAATTCTAGACACGCTGTACGTGGGGTTGGTGACTATACAACGACCCAGTGGCGGCTCGTGGATTAAAAATGTAGGTGTTCACAAATTCAGCAATTTATCACCGCCGCAGCCACTGCAGGTACTGCTACCGCCGTCGCCGCAACATCAAATCCAGTAATATTAGAAACAATGATAGAGCCTAATAACAAGAATTATAAGTTTGTTACACAAATAGTCACCCACCCATTATTGTAAAGATGTTGAATTTCTTAGTATCTGAGAGTTAACAGCAATATGATGAAGGAGTGAACTCCTTTGATGCAGTTCATGTGAAGAATGGTATTTACAGTGAATAATATTTACATTGTTTGAATTACGCAATTAACACCAAATTTATTTGTACAGAAATTCCACGCGCCGGTTTTTAAAATGTGCAAACTTTTCTATCACTCGGTGATTAAAGTCTTTTATGCTGTTGAGCAGTTTCTTCTCAATAGCAAGCATTGCCAGTGCTGAAAGTCGGTCTTCACACATCGTATTCCTAGCAAAGGTTTCAATTCTTGTCACTGTGGAAAAGCATATTTCTGGCATGGTCGTAATGATAACAATCTCCAGTAGCTCGGTTTGTTGCGGAAAAGCTCCTTCGTTGAGGTTGTTTTCTGTTATGAACTGCTTAACTCTCGCACAAAATGAAAATCACTAAGAAAAATAGCGCGTCTCACAAAAACTGCAGTTGCGCTTCCGGATAGTTTCAACTAAATCTCAAAGATAGCAGCACCTCCCGCTGATAAACAGAACTCTGGTGTTAATGTGCACGGTCGCACTGTGCTCATTTCTGGCTGTAAATTTTCCAAGCTGCTTTATTGCCCGCGCAGGCGCAGAGCTGCTAAACGTTAGTTACACGCTAGCACACGAGGCCTGTGCTACAAGCAATATTGTCACATACTCAGGTTCTCGGCTGTGTTCAATCTGAAGAGCAGAGCGCGGTATATTTAAAACAGTGGAAACTGGATAGCGCATTTCATTCAATGTTTCCTGAAAGAGAAAAAGGTGTTCCACTATGAAATAATGGAGGTTCACGTGCTCTTGTGCTCCTACAGAGCAGCCGCCGCTGCAACGACCTAAGGCTCTGCTGAACACTCAAGGAATCAGAGCACAAAACCCACTCATTAAAAGCTTGCTGCTGAATATATAAAAGAACGTGGTGTATAAAAAAGCTCAGCTGTCAAAATCGAACACTGCGGTAAAATTCGACATCTAAAACTCTGTTGGTCATGAATAAAGGCGCAGCCCACTGCCCTAGCGCCCTTGGAACCATCAGTATAAATAAATTGTGACCAGCAAACTGCACTTTGAGGGCTAAAAAGGCGGAATGAATAGCCGAATGGGGCGTCACCGACTTCGGCGTGGACTTCAACGCTAGATCTACTCGGGGCTCTGGGTGGAGTCACGGGGGAAATGGAGTCTGCCCTCTGGAAAATATGGTTGGTAAAGTGATTTAAAAAAGCCGAAGCATCAGCCGAAAGCGAACACCGGGTGGAAGTAAGGCCAGGGTTTTACTTCAGTATCGGCGGTCCAAAGATACGTTAAAAACAGTGTACAAGACGGATGTCCGGGTAAACTAAGGAGACTACAGGCCTAACTACAAAGGAGAAGATCAGGTCGATGAGGCAACGGAGGTTCGGCAGTTTCCGCAGAAACGCTGAGAACTAGGCTCGTGGGAAGGCGCCAATGCTCAAACGGATACCACGGTGATGGGTAACATTGATACGGTATAAAACTGACAGTCGGGCAGAAAAATACACAATACAACTGAAGTCGAGTTTCGACCGAACCAGAGACTGATACAGCCGTAGAAGCGTAGTCCGATCAGCCTCCCAGATGGTGCCACTTTAAACGCGTAAAGGATTAAGACGACGGTGACATCTTGCCCTTTAGTACTATGTATGAGAAGATCAGCTGTCAAAAGTCAATCCTAAAAAAAATCGTCTGGTCGGTGAGAGGCAGAACATCTGGACCAAAATGTAGAGTCGAAGAAAACGTTTTCCATCACCAGAAATTAATGCGGACAGCTTTCTCGGCGGAAAACTGAAAGCCGTTATCCATACTCTATATGTCCGGGCGGTCAAGACACAGTTTGAGGCGGCATTCTAGACGACAAGTTTGACGGGAACTAAAGTAAATGGCGAAATCGTCCACAAAAAATTAAGACAAAACGCCAGGTGGAACGTATTTCACAATAACATTGATGGCAATCACAAATAATGTGACACTAAGCACCAAATATTGCGGTACTCCGTTCTCCTAAGTAAAAACAGCGGGAAAAATCGAACCAACCGTACCCTAAAATCTCTATCCTTCATAAACTCCCGAATAAAAAGGGGTAGACGACCAGGATTACCCAATTATGGAGGGTACAAAGTATGCCGTACGTGCAGCAAGTGTCATACGGCTTTTCCAGGTCAAAAAACACCTCAAGTCTTGGACTGTTCCGTAAAAAGGCATACATGTTATACTTGGATAATGAGACCAAGTGGTTGACTGTGGAACGCTAATGATGAAAGCCACATTGGACGCTGGAAAGCAGATTGTGGGATTTGAGTCACCATCTCAATCACCCGTTAATCATGCGCTCCATCACCTTGTAGAAGCAACTAGCGAGGAAGATCGGTCGATAGCTGGAAGTTAGATGGCGTTCCTTACCAGGTTTTAAAATTTGCACAATGGTGGCCTTGCGCCAGACTCAAGGAAACACTGCATCGCACCAAATGCGGTTGTAGAGCCGCAACAGAAAGCGTTTCCCGGCAGGAGATAAATGCCGGAGCATGGCGATGTGAATACCAGCTGGTCCGGTAGCAGAAAGCCTAGAGATTTCCAGCTCCTGTTTACTAAAAACCGAGTTATAGCACTCATTATGAAAAGATAGAAAGGAGACATCTTAAGCCTCCACCACGGCCTGATATTGTGAAAATTGGATCAGAATTTGCGCGACTTAAGACAGAAGGGAACGTAGTACCAAGGGCGTCGGCAACAGCCACCGGGGTGACGACGGTGGCCGATCCCATCAGAAGTCTCGGTATGAAAGAGCTAGCCTACTTACCGGTAACACGTCGGAGATTTTCTCGCATAACGCATGAAGGCGTTGAACGATTAAAGGTGGACACAAACGAAGTCCAGGAAGTCCGTTTACTATCCTGAATAATGAGACGGGCCCGTGTACGGGATTATTAAAACACACCAAATGATCCGGCGTAAGGCGATGATGAAATACCAAGAGCCCCCTTGCGCGCACAAATAGTCTCTCGGCACTCGGCATTTCACTAAGAAATCGGCAATCGTCTGGGATGGGAAGACGACCGAGAGAGATATATAGTTTGGCGGCAGAGAAAACAACAGAATTAAAGTGTTCCACAATATGGTTGAACGTGGCGTACCCATTGTCGCTAAAAACAGCTTTCACAGCAGAGAGGGCTCAATTCGCTTTTGCTGGTTGCCAAGTTACTGCTCGCGAGGAAAAAACATTGTGTGAGAGCAAACAGAGAACATAAAGACAATGATCGCTGGAATGGGTGTCAGATACGACGTTCCATTGCAACCGGTGAGCAAGCTTTGCTGGACAAACAGAAAGGTTAGGATGGAAGAATGTGGCAGAAGAATCAGAAATAGAAGTTGGTTCACCGGTGTTCAAAACAGCAAGTCGAAATTGGTCAAAACTGTCAACAAGAAGCGTGCCCCGCTTAAACGACCTAGAGGAACCCCAATGTGGATGATAAGCATTGAAATCGCCCAACAGAACTAAAGGTGCCGGGAGCTGAGACAGCAAGGTGACCATGTCGACTGTACTGAGGGTAGGTGAAGGAGGAAGGTAAATATTACAGACTGAGAAGGTCAGACCCGAAAGAACAAGACGTACAGTAACAGCTTGCAAGGCAGAGGTAAGCGATAGTGGCTGGCAATAGACATCATCGCGGTTGAGTATCATGACACCCCCATGCGCAGGAGAGTCCTTCTCCCGGTAAAGTTCGATACGAGCCGAGACATAACGGTGAAAAAAGAACCGTGAGAGCGAAGCTTCGTCCCATGTAAACCGATGACCAAGGGGCATATGCCCGCAGCAACAGCCTCAGTTCAACGCCATGGTAAAAAACAGACGCTAGAAACGTGGGATAGGCGAGGTAGGACAAAAGAAACTCTCGAAAGAAAGTGATGAACCACTAACAGACGAACACTGTTAAGGCGATCGGTTAAGTTTCACGGACCTCTGGCCCAGAAAAGAACAGCGTGTGTCTCATCAGAGTCCTCGGATGGGCGGGATCCGGAAGATGCTCTACGGCTCGTAGAACGACAACGGGACTTCGGGGGCTTATCGGCCGGCTTCTGCTTTTTTCGAGAGCGCTCGTGAGAGGCGGTTACAGTTAGTGGACTAGAAGAGTGCTGGTGTACGATATTGACGGAGTTCAGCTGAAGAGGACGCTTTCAACAGTGAAGGCCGCGGTGCAGGTCGTTTAAGCATGACAGTGGAGCTCAAAGCCAGGTCCGTTAGTGTGGACGCCTCTGCAACTTGTGCGATTTGAAGGGCCACAGAGGGACCAGGAGTGCGGCGAACTGCAGAGACATAGTCTAAGGTGGTCGCGGGGTGAAGCTGCTGATAGCGACGTCGGGCCTCCAGAAAAGTTAGGCGTTACTTGATTCGCATCTCCTGAATGGCTTTTTCTTCTAAACACAGTGGACATTGCCGTGAACTAGATGTATGATTCCCGCGGCAGTGGACGCAACAAGGGTCTCAGGAACAGACACTTTCACAATGGGCAGGCTAGTCATAAGGTTCACATGTCGCGTCAAACTTGCAGCAGGTTTGCGTATGACCAAACTGTTGATACCGAAAACCGAGCAATGGGTTCGGCACATACAGACGCACAGATACACGCTCACATCCACAATACAAAGTCTTGGGTAAGGTTGTACCCCTGAAAGTTAAAAAGTCCGTACGCAATGCTACTGACTGTCCATCACATTTACCGAGAAGACGGTTCGCTTGGCACATATCCTGGTCGGATAAATTCGTGACAACATCTGAGTCGGAAGGACCATCTAAATAGCAGGTAGTCACCACGACTCTACATGTGTTCAAAGACTTGTGTGGAACCACAGTTATGGGGTAGGAACCCAACAGAGTGGCCTTCAGGAGCACCTAAAACTGGTCCTAAGTCTTCTTTTCTAGTAAAAGCGTAGCGTCTCTCGTTCTGGTGGCATTGATCACTTTACCGGATATCCTGTCAATTTCTCGTGGGATGTAGAAGGGACTAATATCTCACATTGTCTTCATTTCGCAGGCCAAGAATACAACCACCTCTCACATGAGATGGTTTTGTACGGAGATAACATGATGAAGAGACCCCCTTCTGGAACCGTTGGCGTCAGTCTGCCATCCGGGCGTAGAGAAAAACGACACCAAAATATTTTCCAGTATGTGCCACCTGGTAGACCTCTACCACATCGATCTCAAGGAGTACGTCAGCAGGAGTTACCCTCCAGCCACCACTGCTGGTTCATAGAGTAAGTCCTTCACCATGTACAATCCAGCTTTAAGCCACTAACACGGACATAACCACCTGTGGCTCCCCCCTCTTTAGGCCATGCTGGGTAATGATTGAGATATGCATTTATGGGACTTGTGGTTGATTACACCGGGTTTCCTTTAGCAGTAACGTGATCGACCGGTCGGTGATTCTAACCCAACGAACTCCGTTCGTCTGGAGATTAAAATGAACCGGGCTCCAAAGGAAGTTACGCGGGTGTACAAAGCGGTATACTCGTTTTCGCACCTAGTGCTTACACATGGGGCAGTAGAAATGCAACACCTAACCTTCACGCCAGAGACCTCCGAAGAGCACACATGTTGGAAGCCGCGCTGTAACCGTGGGACAAGAACCACGGAGATGGAAAACATATCCGTGTTGGGGAGGCACGAGTTAATAAATCTAAAACCTTAAAACTAAAAATATAAGAAATAAGCCTAGAAGAGGAGGAAGATACGAGGCAAGCATACTCGCGCTCATACTTACACACACTAAAAACAAATTCGCACATACAGACACATACACGAATAAGTGGCCCAGTTGATGGCGATGGGAAGGATGAG
Organism: Hymenopus coronatus; assembly: GCA_030762935.1. Taxonomy (NCBI): domain Eukaryota; kingdom Metazoa; phylum Arthropoda; class Insecta; order Mantodea; family Hymenopodidae; genus Hymenopus; species Hymenopus coronatus. The sequence continues at coordinate 193,767,943 of CM060900.1, read as the reverse complement.
ATGACGGTGAGCTGGCTCGTGACCCCGGGTGCCCCAAACCCGTACCTTCCGTAGTAGGCCCCTGAGGGGCTGGTTGCCAAAGCAGTGCACTTAACAGTGACTATGGCATCATGCTGGGACATTACACAGATAACTCTATACAATGTACTCGTTTCCACCATGTGGCTGAAAGAAATCACGATTTGCTGGAACATTTTGGAAACATGAACATCAACAGAAATAAGTAAAAAGCTAATTTATTGGCAAACGTGATTTGACGTTCCAAGTTTCACCATGATTTTTCAGGATATTAACGATAAGACCACATTAACGAGTACCGCTATAGACAAATAAGTGGGCTGGTTAATGCGATGTCAGCATCTACATTTCGGATTGACTGTGACATGTACGGTTGCCTAGTTACCAATCCGCAGGATGAGAAGACTCTCATATCTAGGATGTCCCACAATTCAACCGCGCAAATTGGCAGAATTGTAGAGGAGTCAAAGATAAACAGTTTGAGATAGGGAACCTATGGGCTGTGGTTTGTAAATTTTTGCTGCAGCATAAAATGTATTAAGGATTAGCACGCCACTGAGAAAACCGGAGTGGACTGTGACGTGAACAGTGGGATTTCGGGGAAGGTTGATACAGCGGCATTATTTAGCGCTATGGTTAGCGTGTGGGCATCGGGTTAAAATGTTGAGGGAGTTGAAAGTTCAAGTATCCGTAGGTATCTTTATTTTTATGTTATCTGTTTTGTTTGATTTTATAATGTGCCGTTCATATCTTTCTGCGTTACGAAATATGAATTATTCGTACTGACAAATAAATGTAATATAGCTGATTAGCCTGTAGGTGCAACGGAGAAAGTTTCCATAACAATTGGATTTAACACTTCTTCATACCTCTCGAAGAAGTTTCTAAAATACAATGTATCACACATTCATGTGTTACGTATGTACACGTTACAATTGTAGATACAGCTCACAGTTTACAGAACAATATTTTCATTGTTTCAAATGAACTTCAGGTGAAATAAAAATGAACAGGTATCTCTGTAGTAAAACAAGTACCTACATAAAACAAATTAAGAACTATTACTAAAAATAAAAGTACGAAAGATAAATAGGAACAGACTTCAGAAGTAATATAATATCCGAAGTACAAAATACAACAGGTCACCAGAGGAACTGTTCAATGCGACGACCTGCAACATCCCTGCAGAGATTACACTTATGAGGAACTGAACATTGCACCCTGCCAAATTCCAGGAGTGTTGTGAACCTCACATGTAGCAGCTGAATTTCGTGGCAGTAGTTGTTCATCAGATTCAAGCGAAGCTCTTGAGCGTACGCAATAGCACCACGGGGCAGCAAAAAGCACGTGAGTTCAGAAGCTCGCGGCTTAGATTATCATACGATGTTAGTCTGTGTGATCTCTATTTCGCACCTAATTCGTTGATATTTCCTTATACATAATGTGTATACCTTTACAATATGAATGCAATGTCTAGCAATTCATGGTTCTCATAGTAGTAACGTGTAGGCATTAAACAGATATTCAGAAGCACAGCATGCAAGACTACAGTAGCCCAGGTTAATAAAATCGAAGTACCGCTGTTTGAATCCAGCAATAGCCGATAACTTTTATTACACCGCTAAAGCCATAGTTCAATAACTGCGCTTCAAAGCACAGATTACATAAATGTTTTCATAAATCTAGTTGTTTAATTGAATTAATCTAGTCTGGTTCCTTTACAATTACTGTCTTTATTATTGAACGCTAAGTAGATATCATTATCAGGCTTTTAAAAGTAATTTGTACTGGAAGGTTTATCATCCTGGCTTCAAAAATTTAAACTGAGTGTATTCGTGCTGCTCAAATTGTGTACCTCTTTGAGAAAAACAAGAAAATTAAAAAAAAACTAAAATATGGAAATTTTGGAGAGCAGTACGATCTTTGGATCGTGAGATTCGATGACCAGCGCTATACCGTCTCACTCACCAATATGTTATAGCGAAGCGCTTAGTTTACTACATATGATCTGAAATCAACCGAACTGTTATCAGTGGCGTGCACATCCTCAAGGAATAGGCAATTTTGCCTAAGTTGCAAGTCCAATCATTTTAAATATCGTATTGTGTATGCGTGCATCAATACTGCATTATTTTGCCTACCTGCATACAAATGAGGCATTTTGAATGAAAATAGAACACACGCGTTCGTATTATTTTAGTTTAAGGCCACAGAAGACATGTCATAACTTAGACATTTGGCGAAAGGGACAATAGGTTCTCTATCTCAAACTGTTTATCTAGGACCTCTCTACAATGTTGAAAATTTGTACGGTTGAATTCTGGGACACCTGAGTAAAAACCGCAGTTAAGAATCACGCCTTGACTAGTAGTATTACTTCTTGAATCTTCCAGCTTAGGTCTTGTTGGCTTAGTGTTTCTTCAACAGATAGTAACAAGGGAGCATTCCAAAATGAGTTTGACATTAGATGTCTGTGAAACAAAGCTGTGTCATTGAACTGCTCGCTGCTGAACAAATTGCGCCAATTGAAAGGCATAACGCTTGTAATAGATATATTGGGTCGATACAGAGGAAGCTATTATCGTGAGGCTGTGGGTGCAGCGTTTCTGTATGAATGAAAAGGATGTGCACAACAAGCCACGCTCCGGTCTACCCTACTCCGCTGCGAGCCCGCATAATGAACAGATTTCAAACGATTCCTTCGTGATAATCGGTGCATTATGATCAAGGAATTGTGTGCACAGTTGAATGTCAGCTGTAAGGCCTTAGACAAGATCTTACGCAAACTTGATTAAGACAAACTGTGTATGAAACGTGTCCCTCGGATGCTTACACAAAATAAGAATATCATTGAAAGACATTTGTCGGAACCTGCTGAACTAACAGGAGACTGGAGGTTACATTTTTTTGTACACTATCACCGCAGATGAAACATGGGTCACCACTAAGAGCCACAGTCCATGAAGTGACGACATGCAACTTCCTCAACAAACACAGCCACATGCAGGCAAAGTTATGAACACAGTGTTCTGAGGTAGGTAGGGTGTAGCTTCTATTCGATGCCTTGGAACCTAATGAAACTGCCATTTCAGAACGATACAAGCCGTCACTGACTAGACTGAAAATAATTTTCAGAATTAGGTCAGAAAATAAGATAAACTTCCTTATGCAACACAAAAACGCCACACCCCACACTATTATTGAGACCATAGAACTTACTGTAAAATTTGGCGGAGCTGTCCTATCACATCCACTGTGCAGATCTGATTTAGCACCTTTAGACTTCCAGCTCTTTGGGTCTATGAAATATGAACTACGTGACCAACAATTTGCAGTCTCGGGTGCTTTCCTCAAAGCTGTAAGACAGCTGTTGGTGGTTCAGGCTTTTACAACCGCGGCAAGCAGGATCTTATTCATCATTGCCAAAACTGCATAACGAATAGTGGTGTTTATATGGAAAAAAGACATTAGCGTATAGCTGAAATCTTCTCTGTTTATCTTTACTATTACACTTTCTATATCTGTTGTAGTTTTCATGAGAATAACTATGAAGCATTATTTCGGAGTGATCCTCGTATACGACTAAAAAATTGAAGAATAGGAAGGTATAATACGCTCAAATTTCTGCATTTATACGAGTGTGCGACTGAATTTGACAGTCTGAATTAATCAGCGATTTAAGTACCAGCATCTGTTAAGTCATAGCATCCCATTTGACCCCAAGAAACAATTATATATTCCTATTCTTTTTTTCTGACATGAGAATTTAACTAAACTTGGATAACGCAAAGAGGTATTTTTATATTTCTGTATTTGATGAGACATTAATATTGAAATTGAGTACGAGAAAAATGTGTGTACATTTCTATACAAAATGAGGCCGTCACATTGAATATGAGCACGATAATGCATTTCGCATTCACATTTCTGCACGCTATGTGACTAAAGACAACATGCATCACCAGAAGAAATAAAAGGTTTAAAACCTTGTATCTTATATATGGCAGGAACACAAGTCTTGATCACGCATATACGTGATTACTACATTAAAAGGACTCTTCACGTAATAGCATTAGAGAGGAGTAAATTGGAGGTAGAAGAAGCAGGAAGCAATTCTTATATAATACACAAATGAAGCAAATATAACTTGGATATAGAATAATTCATTAAAAAGAAGCATAGCACAAATTTAACGCAGATATTATTTTACAAACAGCTGAATGCCACGAGTATGAGCATTACATTGCGGACGTTTAATTTTATAAGTTTAATAACCTTACTTTTGAATTATGAAAATAATTTTGCATGTTCATATCAGAAGTATACTATTACACATTTTCTTCATAATTTTCAATTGAAGGCATCTTACATAGAAACCACATAAAATGCATCTTTCCTAGTCCTAGAATCGGGTATTAGTTTTAATGAAAGTGCTGTCCATGATTGCAAACAAATTGAAAAATCGTACATATGCTCTTTCTGGGTGAGACATTTAAATTAGCTTGATAAAAGAATAATTTAAAATTTACATAACAATATGATCATAATAGTACCATTCAAAGGCAAAAAGATTAATTTAATAAGAGTAATATTCATACCACTGTAAACGCATTTAGTTTAACAGGTTGTGGTGCCAATCACGATCCATCTTAATACCTTTTTATAAGATTTTATTTAACGATGACACAGCAATCATTATAGACCAGCATTTAATTATTACAGAATAAGAAATGAAAGCATATCACTTAAAACGGTGAAATACAGTCAATTTCAATATTCTAAATTTAAAATTACTATGAAAAGTGTAATTCTATAATAATGCTTTAGGAAGTATAGTTTTTAATGAGATCCTTACTTTTCTTCAATAAGCTTTCGTATAACTTTCGTGTTTTCACCTCATTATATATTTGCACTGGCACGGAAAATATTTAACACAAATGTTATACTTAGAAATCTGTTTTTAATGTCATCTAAAGAGGTCGTGAGTGAAAACGGCTTTCCGACAATTTTATGACAGAAAAATAGATAGAAAATCAGTAAACAGCATGAGAATGGCGAAATAGTATACACAGCTTACTTTTAACCTAAAAAAACAACAGTAAATATATATGTACATGTTAAAGTAGCAACAGCATCATTATTATTATTATTATTATTATTATTATTATTATTATTATTACTGCCGGGCGTACTTTTGCTTGCAAGTACTGTATTTCCTGATTTAACTAAAAGTATATTTATTAAAAATTATTAGCCTAGGTTCTAAGCAGATGACAAATAACGAATAAATGTCTTAAAGCAAACTGAGGACGAAAAAACACCTGAAATTTTCCCCTTATATGTTCGCAGAATAATTGACTACCATGTTGTACTTTTAGATTCCAGGGGCGATGAAATGTCCATTTGAAACAAAATTTCAACATCGCATATTTTTAAATAATGCAAAGGCACTTTTTATGCTAAGGTAATTGCTAATTAAAGCATAAACGAAGAATAAATATGAAATTTAAGATACCATTATTGAGAAATGTGCGAAATTATATTATCTTTTCCAGGGTATAAAAAGTTAGTCCAGAATTAAGGTTCAGCCAAATATCTAATAACAAGACCTAAAGAATGCAAGCTTCTTATTGCATTCTGGTGAATTTTGTCATAATAAACGAATGAATGAATACATAAAAGAACGCATATCAGCTACAAGACAGCATTTTAGGTCAAAAACAAACTAATTAATATCCTCTTTCCCAAGTTAGAAAATCTCATCCTAGAAGTAAATTTCATCCCGATATTTTATAAGCGTTTTTACAGCTCTTTATAAATCTTTACATCGAAATCGTAAGAATAAAGTTTTCTACAATTCGTCAGCACTGATTTTGAATAATACGGAGCGGTTCACTTCTTCATGTTCATCTCAATGAAATAATGTATTATGTACTCACCACGTGGACAAAGTGTTGGCTCATACACGCACTCACACACACACATTCGGCTCACTACCTCGACAGAGTAGTGCTGTGAAGCCTTACAACTGAACAGTGAACCACGGATGACTGGCCTTTCTAGCCTGCCCACAGGAAGCAGTTACATGATCGAGCATCCCAAGGTAAGCAAGACGCAAAAATACGGGACAATTCCACAGCATTCTGGAGTCAATTCACAACAGTCGGTAGCATCTTACAATCATGCTTCAGGTTCGGTATTAGAACTAGATACAGACAAAACGAGAAACTCCTATTCTAAACAAAGGCTACTAGTAAATTGGTAGCAAATACATTTGCAAATATCTGAATATTAAAATGAATATGCCTGTTAAAATCAGTATAACTCTTATAATTTTGTATGGTTTATGTTCTTGATTTTCATGCCTATTAATAGTATAAAGGGTAATTTAAAGGTTTACATTTAAAATTGATTTCTTCTCGTTCCGTTTTTGACGATCATGATTTTCAAGTAGGTTAATGGATTATTTACCACAGCAACGAAACTTTTGTACGCTATAGCATGGACTAAACAAGGCCTCCACATTTCGGTTTACCGCGAAAAGGCAGGGTTTATTTTGCTTCTTTGACTATACAGTTAAATTAGGAAAGGAGAACAGATGGGTTTCTAGCATAGGCAATTTCTATTAACCCTGCCATTTATGTAGTATTTACTTAAGAAAAATAAGCGCAACGGGTAATTTTCTATGCTATGTATAATTAACAGATTGTTGAGCATTGATCTGGATTTATTGTAGGTCAATCCACCGCACTCATTTCACTCTGGAAGTACTTGGTTGACATGATACCTGAAATGGAAAGCCTTGGGATAAAGCTGAGTCTCGCCTGTAGTGCTTTCATGCTAACGAACTGGTAAATCATTAGTTTCACACACACACATACACATACACTACCATCAGGAAGGAAAACTGTAAACGCTCTTCTTAATATAGTCACAGAGTTGGAGTTTGGATTACTAACATGCTGGCAACACTTGCAGTAGCATGGAGCATTGCCTAACAATGCACGTTGAGCTACTGCGAACCTGGTGTGGACTAGGCTCAGGTTCCGTGCCCTATTCAGGCCGTTTAGCAATCGTGTGAACACCTGCTTGCCGTGGCTTGAATTAACGCTGTAAGCATGCTGTTACTGCTAATGCTATTTAATCAGGCACGTGTTTCGAAATTAATTTCCGGGGAAGGGGTCCAAAAAGTGATAGTCATTGTTTTCGAATTACATTCACACGATCTTTGTACCCAAACTTTTAGAATATATTCTTGCTTATTCACCTCTTGCTCCCTTTGATAGACTTTATAGTTGTACATTTCATTTTTGGCACATGTGGAATACAGAACTCAAGACCAATTGTCAGATCTTTTAAAAAGCGAACGATTAGCCGATTGTCCTGATTTATTTCTTTTTATATGACCACTAGAAGAAAAGCAAAAATATAAACTTGGAGGTAAAAAATTACATACAAATAATCGAGAATTGGAATCAATTATACAGAATATCTCGGATAACGCTAATTTCATAAAATGTTTTTCTGCAATAACTTTTGGTTATCTCTTTAAGAAGTTATACAGAATTTATTCTCCAGTGAAGTGGACATAGGATACCCAATAAATATTCAAGACATATTTTATATGTCATGTAGTTATTATTTAAAATATATGCCATTTTAAACAAAATCGTTAGAGCCATTTTGGGGGGATTTTCTGGAAGATCGTTTTGCATTCTTCAAGATATTGAACCTTCATACCATATTTGGTATCGTTCCAATTTTAGGACTCTGAATTATGCTGTTCGTACACACACTCACACGGACATTGTTTTAAAATTGTTTATTTTGTCCTCGGATCCTCAGACATGTATTTTTGGTGAAATTTGGATATTGAATATTTGAATAGACTGCAAACCCTAGTGCTACCAATGCGGTAGTAATTCCACGGCACGACAGCTCACAAGGAACCTTGGTCTACCGCCCGGCCACTGCGTCCCCCATCTCGGTCCATGAAAGACGTCATGGATGGGGTGCAATATTGCAGGGTGAGACGTGGTCAGCACCTCGAAACCCCCCGGCCGGTTAATGCGGTCCTCATGACCTAGATTCGCTACTTCTCCATCAAGTAGCTCCTCAATTGGCCCCCCAGGGACCTCAAGAGGCTGAGTGCACCCCGGACCAGGTCTCTCAGCGGGGAAAAATCCCCATGCCGGTACTGGGAATATAACCCAGGCCTCCCGCTTGGTAAACAGCTGCGCTACCACCGCGTTAATGAGACGACCACCTTTGTGGTAGAGAAAGTACAAACTGGTGTACAATGACAATAACTTTCTCTGCTTCTTACGATTTCACAGAAACTACTCATATAGTACACACTTCTTCCATTTTCTTATCGCCATAAAGATAAACATATTTAATTAAAAATTATTTCAAGCGAAGCCCACCTCCATAGTTTGGAGGTACCGTTCTGACTCCAGTCAAGAAGGAACGAATTCGGAACTCACTGAGAGTGAGTTTGTTGAATAAGGGTTTTTCTGGGATTTCCCCTTACTCTGAAAAGACAAATGTGTAGTTAACTCTGAGCTCTATGACCCTGAATTCATTTTAATATACTACCAACCCCTTCATTTGTCGACCGATATGATCTACCCAGTTAAAGTATGTAAAAGAAAAAGGAGTTATAGTTCTCAGTGGAATTTATTCTTCTTACCTGCTTTTATGCAAATCAGTGAACTTTTACAACCTATTTTTGTTTTTCACGGGATTATCGGGGTGATAAAATATTCACCAATTTTCAGACTATTTCTATATAAATATACTTAAAACCTCGTAAAATCTAAGTATATAACATTAATATTTCGAAAACAGTTGATGAAAAAACTGGCCAAGCTGCGTATTTTAGTGAGACTATGTTTCGTCTGTTAATGCGTTGCTGCCTATCACTTGCATTATGGTTTCTCAGTTAAATAATCACTGAAAGTAAATAAGTGTTCATAGCTATTCCCAAAAAAAAAATTACTTCTTATTCGTCCTGTTAAGTTTCAAACGTGCAGCATTTTAGACTCAATCGTTTGACATGTTTTGAGAAAATAAGAAATTACAAAAATTCTTCCATGAAAACGGTGGTTTGAGGCGGAGAATTTTTTTTCTTTTCAAAATATTAGTGTGATATCCTTGAAATCTGTAGAACCTAAACTAAAAGCTTGACATATATGTAATTGTTTTAGTGTCGGACTATGCTATTCACAGGCCGGACATACAAATGTTAGGGGACTTCTACGCGTGTATCTACGGTGAAGCTAAACGTGTATCGCCAATAGAAACTTGATATAAATTTTTAGTATGAAATGTACTTTCCATACCGTATAGAAAGAAATAAACAAACTCTTTGACCAATTTACAAAAACTATGGCTAATTTGACTCCAAACACTTTGCAAAAAATATACACAATTACTGATATTCCTTTAGGCACTTAAGATAAAGGTATAAGTATCTCTAAAATGTTCCTAATATTGTAAAAATTACCTTTATTGACTTCAAATCGGTTACAAATAAAGTCTTTAATCCACTGCTACAAATAATTCACTCGATACTTCGACGTGTAGACAGTTGATGGGTTTCTGCTTCCACGGCTCGCGCGCCAGTGGGTGCTAACATCCAATCATTCATGACTCAGCTGTATTACCTACACACTAAACTACTCTGAGCTTGCAATTGTTCCTTCTTTTATAGTCAGAATAAAATTTCACAGAACATTCTGGAAGCTTGTGCAAACCGAAGCACTGGAAAAATCCAAAGTGTACTAGACGTGTCGCGTTATGAAGTCCCCATTGCTGTCGCTCCGCACTTCCTGTGTTGTTACGCATGCCGAGGTCTTCAACTGCACTGACTAAAATGCATAGGTCAACGTGAGAGCGTCCACACACACAGATGATATTTACACACTGCTCCCTCCTCAGGACTAGTTGTCCCGATCAGCACCATAGTAGCAGGCTAGAAGATCCAAATGTACTACCCGCTTCGTCCTGTCGGGTGTGGTCAACTACGTCGTTGACCCTCTCCACCACACGGCACGGTCTTGCTCATAGTTGTTAGAATCTGAGTCTGTGCTTCCTGGGCCGGGTTCGGTGATACAGGCAAGCCTGAATTTCCTGACGGGAACCTTCCCTGTTGGCTCGTTGGTCCTAAGAGGAATCCACCTTCTTGCTCACACCGGGTGTCTTGACGAATCGGACAGTTCACGAGGTCCCTCGACAGCTGGTCTACCAGACGTGCCACAGTGGTCACTACACTTTCCTTTAGGGTCACCCTGCGGACTCTAGGATATCCGTCGATAGAGTCATAAGACCCTCTTTCTGCTGTCGACCGTCGCATCATGGCCCCTGTGCGCATCCAGTCCCTATGCTACTTCTCAGTCACCCTCGCGACCAACACCTTCACACTTATGGCGCTCCGTTTCAGGATAAAATCCAGCAACACCTCCTCCTACTCCACTCGTAAGGTTTCGCCCGATATCGTCTTTATCTCACAGGGCCGATGCGGTTTGCCCTCTGCCTCGTCTGGTCAGATTATGGTCACGGCTATACCGGTGTTCACTAGTATCCGGCACAGCTTCCCTCGTATCCAGCCGTCCACAATGAGGATGTCTTCCATCTCTCTGTGTAAGGCACACAGCATCAAGCGAGGAGACAGCAATGATGACTCAGGTGTTCCCCCTTGCCACGTCGGGTTTTATTTGTGTCCCACCTGCCCGCCGAATAGATTGTGGACAGCGTTTCACTAAGTGCCCTGGGCGGCCGTATCCCCAACACATTGGCTGACGCTCGTCGTCTCGGTTGCGTACATTCCTTCAACACGTGCCCGAGTCGGTCACATCCCGGAATACACCACTTCAAGGTTGTTGTCGTCGTCCTTGTGTTGATACACTTTTTACGTAGCACCAAGTACTCCTCATATTGTCGGTTACCCCGGCCGCCGCCTGCTCTCTCCTCAGGCCCGCGCCTTCCTGTCTATGCGCAGGCGCTGCCCTGTCGACGTCTCAGTGTGTACAGTGTGCTAGGTATCTTGGCTGGCTACGCCCCCAACACAAACCCCTGAAAGATCTTCGCTAATGTCCCTGGTCTGCGCCTCTGTCCAGCTATAGTGCTGAAAACTCAAATACTCCGGGTGGGAACCGCTGCAAACTTGGCTGCCACCATTCTACGTGCTGCCGTTAGCGCCTCGTGGATCGTCTTATAGGCGCGGAGCATTAGGCACTGTCGTATCTCGGTGCCACGTACCTCATCGATGGAGTAGGCAGCTCTCGAGCACACAACTAGGTGGTAGGTTCACCGGTGAACTCCTGCATCGTCTTAACTGGTTGTTGCTGCCTCGCCTTAAGTGGTAGGCTGCAGCCAAGCATGGTTCCCATGGTTCAAAGGCTTCCCAGATCTCTCCTAACGGCGTCTATGTCGCAATAGCATTCAATACTTCGGCTGCCCGACCCTGGAAGCTTGCTATCAGCCATGCGGCTTCCTGTTCTGCTGACCACCGGTTGTGGGCGGCGAAGGCGGCGAAGGCGGCGAATGTAAGTGGAGGACTTCGAAGGTTGATACCCCGTCGTTCTTCGGCTGCTTGACCCGCGTGGTTGATATGTCGCATCCTGGTGTCTCGAAATTCAAGACATTCATCCTTCCGTCGAGCATCTTTTCCACCACGGCATGGAATTCCTTGACATCGTTGTCTAATCTTTCCTCCAGGGCATTAATGCGTCCCTCGAGGTCTTCCAGGGCGCTAACGAGGTGGTCAACTTTCTTCATCGTTCCCCCCAAGCGCTTCACCGTTTCTCTCAGCTCGTCTTTGTTTTTGCTCCATGCCGTCCACTCGTTTGTAAATTTTGGTTGTTAATCCCACCTTAATGTTCTCCATTGGGCAATTAACAGTCGTTATTTCATTTCTCATCTCTACTGCGGTTTCCAATCCGGCTCTCAGTTCCTTCATTTCGGTTTTCAGTTTCTCACCCATCTTCCCTAGTCCGGATTCCATCTTCTCCTCCATCATTTTCTCCATTTCAGAACGGCTGGCTGCTGGCTGGACTATTAGAAGAAAAAAAATATTTGCAAAACACAGCGGATTATTGGTTTAAGAATTTGAAATGACTATGCGATAAATACGAAAAAGTGTCAGTTATTAGGTGTGGATGGTGTACAGTGAAATTATGTTTCACACACGTTTTTGTGGGATACCATTACTGCAGGGCATATGTTCGGGAATAATAACCGCACTTGCAGATGTGTAGTACTGCCGAGAAGCTTCAATTACAGTAAGAAATTTCATTTCTTTTCACATGAAATCAAACATCACCCTCTCCACCGCTCTTATTAATATGTAAAATAACTCGCGAAGTAATCGCCTTCGCGTTATAAAAATCTGTATAATCATTTGTTTTGACTTTACAAACACGTTGCAAGGGGAAAAAAAATCGCATTTTTATCTGCCCCATGAGAATGTTTGTATTGCCAGCTGATAGGTTGGACTCTTTCTTATAACCACGTTCCTGGTAATTGTTAGATGCTTCGAGAGCATCCTTCCGTGTACAAAACGGCTTTGTCACCCATCATCTCAAGTTTTAATGACAACATTGGCTACACCTTGATTGCAGAAGAGAACGCAGTAACGGCAATAGACACCGTCTTTCTCTTTGAATATTTGGCCACCTCCAACTATGTTGAAACGTGAATCTCTTAGACCCATGCACACGCACAGGAAACACAAATTAGCTTGTATGTAGGTTTCAAATTGGTTATCAGCGTGCCATACCTAACATCTCTAGAAACGTTAATAGAGTTTGCTCCTTTCACCAGCAGGCCGATGTCACTACTGGTAGAAAATGTTGAAATTTCCCATTACCAGCGCTAACACTACACATTTCATTTTTAGCTTCGCTCTCACCAGCATCAGAACTAACTTTATATAACTTGCACACCTTACTCGCTTCAAAAAAAAAAAAAAAAAAAAATATATATATACATATATATATATATATATATATATATATATATATATATATATATATATATATATATATATGCGCTCCTCCTCGCATCTCCAAAACTCCTTTTACATATGGGCACGAAAAAGAATTCACAATACAAGAAACTTTGCTTACTGGCGTGGTTTTAAGCTGTAAATCCGGTAAAACAAATCCGCTGCTGAACACCAATGCATGTAGCCATAAATTACTTTTTATTTCAGTTTAAAAATAATTGAATTTGAATGGCAGTCACCTCGAGAACAAGTTATGTGTTCAGTCCGGAACAAAAGAAAAAGCTGCAACATCAGCTTCAAGTGTTTATGTGAGTTCTTTGATAACATTTTCTTCCTATATATTTACTATTTTATACAACTTTATTTCAGAAATTAAGTAGGTATTAAAATGTTACATTGTATTGTCGGGCTATGTTTTATGATTATCTTTTTCTCGTTTCCATTACAAGTAAAGATGCTATTTTATGAATATGAATACTCTAAACAGTCCCAACACTTAGCCCTCGCTGCGCCACTTTATACGTATGACCAGAACAGAGCAGCGCACGATAGTGCAGCGCCTGTACTAGATGGTACGAGATTACACGGGTTGCATAACCATTGCGTAAGATGAACGGAGGAGCAAGAGGGAACTTGAAACTGGTTCAGTGGCGATCTACCAGCACAGCCATTTCAAGAGTTTTCTGCTCTCTTATGCTGATACATAATATTATAGCATAACATACAGCTGTTTCGTTTAGAAATAACCTAATTTATTCTAGAGCTTAATGGGACCAAACTGTGAAAGTTTTAAGTTCAATGTTTCTTAAGCAATTACGCTCATTTTTTAAAACATGCTTTTATTGTTATCTGTAATTAATTCTAAAATTTGGACACAAATTCATCGTGTGGCTTTTGAGATATTTTTATTTTCACTCGTCTACTCAAAAAAACTCCTTGCGCTTCAGTTTTCAATTTTTTTATGAAAACTTAATATTTACATTCCTGGAGTATCATTTTAAGTTTTCGGGTGAGTTTCAAATTAATTAAATATTGCTGCAAGAAACGGCATGATATTATTCGTTCATACTTTTTTCATTATTTTGTGGATTAATTAATTGTATTAATAAAAATACATAACTAATTTTACTTGCTTAGAAATTAATTCGATAATTTTTATGTATTATGATATTTATGGTCTCTAGTAGAAAAATCACAATTATTAGCTGCAATTTGCACCGCAAGGAGTATATTGAATATCTACATGTGCTGAAAAATGCATTCACAGAAGCACGCCTTTTTATATTTCAAGTCGCATTTGTTACCATTAAAATTTCCATATCACGCGATAAAATTTTAAATTGCAAGTGGCTGAAAATAACTTCGACATATTAATTTACAAGGATCAGGTATATTAAGGCCCTAAAATCCAAAAATCAACTGTTTTAAAAAATGTTTGTCAATTTTCATTGGTGGGTCCTTTTAAATATACACTTTAAAATATGCAAACATTTATTTCCTCTGGCAAACTAGTAAACAATCCAAGCCAATTGTTCCTGTTTAAGTAATCGCTAAAGAAATTATTGAGCGAAAATAAAGGCCATAGAAATGTAAAATAATAAATATCAATAAACTATGTTCAATATGTGTTTTCCATCAAGCTGCAAGCCTGTGTAAGTTTATTGCTTTCCTTTATAATATATCTAACAAATGTATTTTTATATCTATAACACAGTAAGTGTTAAATGAATGATTATTAATCTTATTTTTGGATAAGCGATTACAAAAAAAGGTTAACTAACACCTACAGTGTAATATAATAATAGCAATTATATTAATAAAGTGAACTAAGTATTACATGCTCTTTTCCCAAACCTGTCTGCCCAAAAATAACCCTGGTTTTAAGTGCAGCACAACAGATAACTGGCATTTTACCAAATAATAAAATAACTGAACACATTATTTTCTCGTGACAACTAACTTCAGCAAATAAAATCACTTATGTCTCCTATTCAGCAGCACTAATTTTCTTGACTTCTGGGTTCGATCCGCACCCCCCTTTCTAACTTTTCAGGATTAGGCGTAATTTTTCGTGTAACTGAGAGGTGCGAGATATATATTATAGTTCGGCAGTTGACATCTGTTGTGAGATTTCGTGTTCTTAATAATCGAAAATGCCTGCTCGCCGAAGCACATACCTGGTTTCGAACATACATAACATTCTGGCAGCGAGTTTGTGCGGGGGGGGGGGAGCCCGAAGATTGGCTTTATTTCTAAATTTATCCTGGAGTTCTATGTTATTTTGCAAATCAGTGGTTTCTATTTGGCATTCACTATTTACATCAGTACAGTCGGCAGTTATTGGTTGCAGCAAAGTTCCGGAAACGTGGTTTATGTATCTTTTGAAATCTACATTAAAATTCTATACTCAGCGGTTTCAACACTTATGCAAGCTCTTCTAATGTTTGCAAGGAGGTTGGTGGTCTCGCACACCGAAGATGGTCTAGCAGAATTGAAAGTGTTATAATCATGCAACTGATTCTCCCACAAAGGTAGTTGGATTTTGAAAGTATTTACTCCGACAAAGACACTATATCTTCTCCTTGAAGAGATATACGAGGTACGTCCAGAAAGTAAGTTCCGTTTCAATTTATCTCCGCTGCAGCGCTGCGATCGCAGTGCCGCACATGCGCGGTAGACGCTCTATATCAAGGAGAAGAAACGTCCGCCATTTTGAGATCGCTGTCAGCTACATACGCTTTGTTGTGCTTATTTACAATGTCGGTGTTGATTGAAAATCCCGCCGCTTGTGAAATCAGATCTATGATTCGTTTTCTGAATGCTAGGAAAGTGAAACCAATTGAAATTTATCGGCAAATTTGCGAAGTTTACGGACAAAATGCGATGAGTGATTCAATGGTGAGAAGATGGGTCCAACAGTTCAATGAAGGACGTAGTGAAGTACACGATGAAGAACGAAGTGGGCGTCCATCTTTGGTTACAGAAGAACTGGTTCACGCGATTGATGACAAGATCCAGGAAAATCGCAAGTTTACAATTAGTGCTCTCGCTATGGAATTTCCCCAAAGTTCACCATCACTAATTCATGAAATTGTTACCGAAAAACTGAAATTTCGTAAACTTTGCTCACGTTGGGTACCAAAGATTCTTTCTGAGCAACACAAAACAAAACGGATGGGTAGTGCACTTCAGTTTTTAACCCGTTATGATGAAGACGGCAAAGAATTCCTGACACAGATAGTCACAGGAGGTGACACTTGGGTTTCTTACGAGACCCCTGAAAGTATGCGGCAATCAATGGAATGGAGGCACACTTCATCCCCAGCAAAGGTTAAGCCGAAACAAATCTTGACATCTCGAAAAATGATGTGCACAGTGTTCTGGGACTGGAAAGGCATCTTACTCATTGATTTCTTACCGCGTGGTCAAACAATCAAAGCAGATGTTTACTGAGAGACACTTAGGAAATTGCGCCGTGCAATACAGAATAAGCGCCGAGGATTGCTGTCAAAAGGTGTTGTTTTTCTTCACGACAACGCACGACCACACACTGCAAATGGGACGAAAAACCTCCTACAGGGATTTGGCTGGGACGTGTTTGACCATCCTCCGTACAGCCCTGACCTCGCTCCTAGCGACTTTCATCTGTTCTTACATCTCAAGTCTTTCCTTGGCGGTCAACACTTCATCAATGACGAAGAGCTGAAAGAAAATGTTTCCAACTTTTTGAAGACACAGGCGGCAAACTGTTATGAAGAAGGTATACAAAAACTTGTGCCACGCTATGACAAATGCCTGCAAAATTTTGGCGGTTATGTGGAAAAGTAGTTTAAGAGTTGTAGAATTTTGTGCAATAAATAATTATTCTGTATCTGTACACAATTTAATTTTATTACCAAACGGAACTTACTTTCTGGACGTACCTCGTATTTAGATGTTTAGTAATATCTGTTAGGAAGGCCAAAGCAGACACATTCATTATTTTTCAACTCGGTTACCGGTTTATCTTTCATCTCCAAAACTAATCCAATTACATCTCTTTGCCCAAAAAATGTGTTCAACACCTTAGCACGACAAAGTCTTCTCACCGCACAAAGATTTGGTATATTACTATAATCAGCATCTATATCTTCAAGTAACTGCTTGAACGGACGATATTGTATTCCATTTGAACTTATAATATTAGTAGTTCTATCAACCACTTCCATTACGGTTTAGAGGCAGACACTTTCAGCGTATATGTTGTTATGGGTATGTTTCAATGGATGGGAGTAGCTTCATGAGTAGCATTTCATGTTATTCTTGACACATCCCACATAGTCTGATGTCTAATCTTAGCAAGAGCTAAGAGTGTTGCTACTGGCACTAGTTTATTCCATGACAGTCCCACCTTCTGCACAGCCTCTTCCATGCATCTGTATATATCAACTCCTTCCGCTGTTTCTTTAATTGTAACTAAGTCTAATAATTCCTCTGTAATGCTAAAATCTATGTCCACATCTTTAGAAAAACAGCCAGTTGGGTAGTGAAATTGATATCTGCGTAATCATAAATTGCCAAGGAATTTGCAACAAACATTTTTCCAGCGTTTAACATATTCATTTCCTGGATGCATCGCTTAACCATAGAAAATGAGAAGCTGATACTTTCAAATTCTGGAACCAACTCAGGACAAAGACGCTCGGCAGTCACTACTAAAGAATTCTTAACCCACATTCCATTAAAAATGGTTTCCTCTTTTCCGCAATTTGTAGTGAAACCACATACCATAGCAGCTCGCTCACTTGATCTTAGCTGAGTCACAAGAGCGTCCTTTAAGTCTTGGATAGGAGTGGTTGTTTCTTCTCCGTTGTATTTTTCATATTTCTTTTAGCTGTGGGAAGAACAATGGCGCTATAGTTTGAAAGTTCTTGTGTTCTTCAAAGCTTTATCACAAACCAGTCACGCAAGCACCCCTCTCTTTCCAATAAACAGAAAGGACTGACGTTGATGGCCTAACGGGCGTTCCTTCTTCCGACATGTTTGTTCCACCAGTGTGCACTACAGAGAATGAATTGTTTACCTGGGGGATGCACAGCTAGCTCAACACAACAGTCGTGAACTTGCACATAACTAGCACCACGGTCAGTTGATGTCTGATCTAGAAGGTTGAACTTTCGTGACCTGTCAGATCGCTAATCGGTAAGACCCAGTTGGCATAGTTTACGTAAATGATAATTGCTATAATAGGGGGCGTATACTAGGTAAAATGTCTAATCTAAACATATAAACAATTACGCACATTTTTTTCTTTAACTGTGGGAACTAAAGGAATACAAGAGTTATTGTTATAGCAATAAAGACAATTTTAAGATGATAAAATAAGGGATAATAAGAAAAATATTGGTAATTAAGGCTGCAGTAATGATGAAATTCCTGTAAAGATTAGAAGCTTATTATCAGTCTTAATTAAAAATGAATCCCAGTTAACATTATTGTGGTGTATAGTAAGAAATCAAGTCAGTTTTGAATATATGGGCAAAGGTCGCATTGCTCATGCAGAATAATCCTTACATGTGCAAACTGATAAGGAAACGCATGATCTGAGTCAGCCGAAGCTGTTATTACATACGGCTTGATTGGAAGGGTAACATATTTCCTACTTCATGAAATTGTGGTTAATTATCTGAAGACACCTCATCCACTCCTATAAGACCTGCCTCTTTAACAAGAGGCACATCTTACGATTCATCAGGAGTCAACTTCCTACTAAAGGATTACATTTTCGTTGTTGTTGTAATTATTATTATTATTATTATTATTATTATTATTATTATTATTATTATTATTATTATTATTATTATTATTAGGAGCAGCAATCAGTAGCAGCTAGCATTAGCAGTAACGTTGGCAGCTAGCAGTAGCATTAACAGCCAGCAGTAGTAGTAGCATTACCAGTAGTATTAGTGACTAGCGTAGCAGTAGCACTAGCTTTAGCACCTAACAGTAGCATTAGCATCTAGCAGTAGCAGTAGGAGCTAGATACTAGCAGTCGCCCTCCGTGGTGTAATGGTTAGCTAACTTTATATGCTCAAGGACGCGGGTTCAAACCCGGTGGAGGACGAATATTTTTTCGAGTGTATAATCCTTAGCATGGCTTCCTTTCGAAGGGAAATAAAGCTGTTCATCCCGTGTCATAGATTTGCAGCGCGTAAAAGAACCGCAAGCCTGATAGAGGGGCCTCTGAGCCAAAATAAGAGGTATTTCAAGCCCAATTTAGAATGGGACGCTGAGAATCACAGCAGTTAAAGAGCGTTCATAAATAGTACGCCATTTACATTTACATTTAACAACTAGGAGTAGCAGTAACAGTAGCAGTAGTGTTTTTTTTTTTTTTTTTTTTTTTTTGTAAGGGAAAAATCTTTCAAAGACGTCACTTCACATGACAAGTTGAATTTCCACCAACTAAAATACCCCTTATGGTCACAGCATACTATCTGGAACTGCAATAAAGCATCACCTCAGAATGGTATCTCTATCAGTAACAGTATTATTTAGGCCACTCTTGCCTCATGCTCCTTGATTATCAGAATATTCCTCGCTAATTGTTTAACAATATTTCAACACCTGACGCTCTCTGTCAGTATGGGAACCAGGTTATCTACAGACCACACTACGCCTAGTTCCGTGTTTGCTGCTGCTCCAATTACACACCAGCACCGACATCGACAAAAAGTATGCTCCACCGAATCCTCCTCATTACAATAGGGACAAATTGTGGTGTCAGTTTTCCTCATCTTATGTGCATAGGTGTTAAATATCCATGTACGGTCAATACCTGGCCCAGGAAGTAATCAGTTTGTCGATGTTTACACTGTAACCAAACCTTCACCTTCGGAATTAATCTCTTCTTCCATTGCCCTACTATGGTGGTGTCATACCACCTTGCTTGCCATTCATGAATGATTTGGTCTCTAATCTCTCGTGTATCTAAAGAAGAATTACAGGCATTGGTAGCACTAGGCAGCTGCCTTTCTTTCGTCAATAAATCAATGGGGACGGATCCCGCTAATAGTCGGAGTGGCCTATTTGAAACCGTTCGATAAGCACAAATAAATCGCAACAGTACCTTCCGTTGCACTTTCTCCTATAGCGGTGTACCATATCCGTGCAGCATATAACAGAATGGAATAAAGTACACCACACAACAACCGTCGTTTCAGGGATCGGGGGCCACCAATATTCGGCATTAACCTAGCCAGTTGTGATGCCTTTACGTCCGCCTTTTGTAACACCGTCATGATTTGTTCTCCAAAGCGATTGTTTTCATCGAGCATTACTCCAAAGTATCTGATGGCTTTTTTGCAGTCTGGGCATCCCTCAAAATAAAATAGATATTCTTGCGCTTCCTAGAGGCTTTCAGAAGAACTACTCCAGCTTTCTGTGCTGCCAACTCAAACTTGTTGCACACCATCCATCTGTCAATACGTCGTAAAGATTCATTAGGCTTATATGTCTGCACTCTTCATCATTAGCACTGACAAAAAGGGCAAGATCGTCCGAAGGCGATTTGCAATGCATCTTCCGTTAGTTTCAAACGCAGAACTCCATTATATAGAAACATTCAATAAGGTTGGTCCAAATATGGAGCCCTGCGGAACCCCTGTCGAAATTGTCATATCCTCTTTATCAATCCTTATTTTCCTACCTTGAAAGTAGGAAATGAGCACATTAAGTGTATACGTCGAGATGTTTCTTTGCCGCAAAGAATCTAGTATTATACTCCACGTAGCAGTATTAAACGCATTTTGCACATCTAACGTGGTTAATGCAGCCCACTTCCCGCTATTAGTAGCCGTGGTGGTGGTTGTGGTGGTGGTAGTAGTAGTAGTAGTAGTAGTAGTAGCAGTAGTAGTAGTAGTAGTAGTAGTAGTAGTAGTAGTAGTTGTAGTAGTAGTAGTAGTAGTAGTAGTAGTAGTAGTAGTAGTAGTAGTAGTAGTAGTAGTAGTAGTAGTAGTAGTTTTGTGAAAAGGGAAAAAAACTTTCAAAGACGTCACCTCACGTGACGAGTTGGATTTCCACCAGCTAAGAAAAACTCTTAATCTCACAGCATACCATCTCGAATTGCAATAATGCATCACCTCAGAATGGTAGCTCTAGCAGTATAACCCTTCTGTAACATTACTATTTAGGTCATTCTTGCGTCATTTTCCTTGATTTCCAGAATATTGATCGCTAATTGTTTAACAATATTCCAAGCCCTGACGCTCTCTGTCAGGGTGGGAACCAGGTTATCTACAGACAACACTACGCCTAGTTCTGTGTTTGCTGCTGCTCTAAATCCACACCAGAGCCGACATCGGAAAAAAGTATCCTCCTCATTACAATAGGGACAACTGGTAAAGTCAGTTTTCCCCATCTTATGTGCATCAGTATTAAGTAGCCCGTGGCTTGTCAATACCTGGGTCAGGAAGTAATGAACCTGTCGATGTTTACACTGCAACCAAACCTTCACCTCCGGAATTAATCACTTCGTCCATTGTCCTACTATGGTGGTGTCATTCCACCTTGCTTGTCATTCATGAATGATATGGTCTCTAATCTCTCGACTATCTAAAGAAGAATTATAGTCATTGATAGCACTAAGCAGCTGCCTTTCTTTCACCAATAAATCAATGGGGACGGATCCCTGTAATACTTGGAGTGCTTTATTTTAAACCGTTCGATAAGCACAAATAGATCCCAAAAGTACTTTCCATTGCACTTTATCCAACGCTCTGGCATATTTCTTTATGCCCAAAGCGGTGTACCATGCCCGTGCAGCATATAATGGAATGGAAGAGAGTACACCACCCAACAAACGTCGTTTCAGGGATCGGGGGCCACCAATATTCGGCATTAACCTAGCCAGTTGGGATGCCTTTATGTCCGCCTTTTGTGACACAGCCATGATATGTTCTCCAAAACAATGGTTTTCATCGATCATTATTCCCAAGTATCTGATGGCCTTTGTTATCTGGGCATCCCTCAACATAAAATAGATATGCTTGCGCTTCCTAGAGCCTTTCAGAAGAACTACTTCAGCTTTCTGTGCTGCCAACTCCAACTTGTTGTACACCATCCATCTGTCATTACGCCGTAAAGATTCATTACGCTTATAAGCCTGCTCTTCTTCATCATCAAAAGGGCAAGATCGTCCGCGAAGGCGATTTGCAATGCACCTTCCGTTAGTTTCAAACGCAGAACTCCATCATATAGATCATTCCATAAGGTTGGCCCCAGTATAAGCCCTGCGGAATCCCCGTCATAATTTTCATCTCTTCTTTGTCAATCCTTATTTTCCTGCCTTGAAAATAGGAAATGAGCATATTAATTATATATGTCGAGATGTTTCTTTGCCGCAAAGAATCCAGTATTATACTTCACGTAGTAGTATTAAACGCATTTTGCACATCTAACGTGATTAATGCAGCCCACTTCCCGCTTGATTCAGCCTTCATTCGAAGCACAGCAGCAATAACTTGTAACGTAGATTTGCCTTGCTGAAATCCATACTGCGCATCGGAGAATCCTCCATTCTCTATTATTTCCCTTTCCAATCGCAGCTTTATCAGTCCTTCGTACAGCTTACTGAGCGTAGTCAATAGGCACAATGGTCGGTATGCGGACGGCTCTAATGGCGATTTGCCACCTTTCAAAAGGAATACTCCCTTAGAAATTTTCCATATATCTGAGAAGTCCTGCTTCATTAATAAACCATTGAATATTCCTAAAATCAAAGCTGGTGCAATTGTAAGAACAGTTGGAACCACCGCCGGCTTGATGGCATAAATTTCGGGAGCCTTAACTATCTTCATACGATTGGCCACCTCATGTAACTCCGCAATTGTGAAGAGCTCCACATCAGATGTTGGAGATTCCATTCGCAAGATATCGTCTCTAAGAGGAAATAACACCCTTGCTCTTTCCTTTTTTCTAGTAGTATTCACATCGATAGGTGAGCGATTTGTCAATCGGTCAGTAAATATTTTATATCCGGCACCCCATATGTCGTTTTCCAACACATCGCAAATATGTTTCCAGGTGTCACATTTAGATTGATATATCAATCCAGACAATGCTTTTCTACTCCGTTTGTATCCATTGACTGCCACTTCCATATCGTCAGCACTCGGGTTACGTTTGCGAAGTCTAGTCATAATTCTATGCATCCCAATGCATTTACTCCTTTGCTCGCAAATTTCACTGTTCCACCAGTATTGTACTCGAATTTCAGGAGTTCCTGAGTGCTTTATCTGGTTCACCGCGCATGCCTCATATAGGACCTTAGTCAAATATGCACAGCTCTCTGCTGTGTTATCGTCAGCACCTTTTAAACCCCATTCAAGAATAGGTTCCAGTACCTCCCAATCATATTCCAATTTTCTTTTTTCCACGGGTTTTGTCACTTGGCGGTACTTTGTCCCCATGATCTCAAAATAAGTAAAGCGATGGTCGCTAAGAGTGTCCGCCTCTAATACCTGCCAACAAACAATCTGTGAAGCGATAGTCTGTGTGGAGTACGTAACGTCGATACCAACTCACAGGTACCTCTAGCAAAGGTTGGTACTATCCCCGTATTGTGTACCACGGGGTCTAACGTCGCTGTCCTATCCGTCCAGTATGCGCCTCTACGATCAGTTGCCGGGGAACTCCATTGTGGCGATTTGATATTTATATCACCAAGGAGAATGCATTCATCTCTTTTATCTATGCTATCCTGCATTAAGCTAGCAATATCCCTCGTAAACACATTCAATTGAATATTAGTTTAACTATAACAAGAGAAAAGTGACAGTGTTTCAAATATACAAAGATGTAGCCTTCGTCAGCTCGGAACTGTAACACGTCGAGTCTCTTGTTCAGAAAATAGACGGCTACATCGCCTCGCTTATCCCTGACCCAACTATTATCCGACACCCTATTCTTATTTGGTTCGCAGGCAACTATAATATCCACAACTCTCTCAACAGCCGTAGCCTCTGCCATGTCATGACTCAAATTCGATCTCATCAAATTGGTGTGCAGTTCGCAGATTGTTTGTGTATGCATTCTGAGAACTATGACTGTCTCGCTCTGGCGTTGAATGCCAACGTTCTAAAGTTCGGGCACTTCATTTGGTCAAATCTATGTCCCTCTTTCTGACATTTAATACAGTCCTTAGTATGGTGTCCTTGTCCACCACAGTTAAGACAGTCCTCTTTTCTGTTAACGTCCTTCCTACAATAATAGGCTCTATATCCTAACTCAAAGCACTTATATCACCTCCAAATAGTAACCCGTTCTCGGATATGACATTCGGTCCACCCTTATTTGTACATCCCGTTTCTTTATCAACTGTTGAGATAACCCCAAAGGTATAACTACAGTCGCGTTTAAATTTCCAAAACTTCCGGGTCTCAGAGCACTTACCATTACTCCAGAATCGGAAACACCAATATCATTATCTATTGCAGCCATCAGTACTTTCTCGCTAGTTGTCGGGTCCACTCCTTATAGCAGTATAGTAGCATTCTTACTTCTCGTATTCACCTCCAGTTTTTTTATGCTTCTTTGTATCTCCTGTTTCAGGACGTTGGCTTTACCTTCCCCTTCCACAGGAAAAACCACATCTTCATTGCCACTTTCCTTATATATTTTTTTTATTTTCACACCAATTTTCCCGATATTAGCTTCTTGCTTCACAGTCTTCAGTATATCCGCAAACGTTTTCCCATCTGCTCTAATTCTGACCGTTTCCTCAGGTCCTCAGTTTTCCTTTGACTGAATTTCCGTTGACCACTGTGTTTTGTTCACGGGCTGGTAACATATATCCAGCATGAATGTCAATATTTCTGATGACCCACTCCAGGAGCTTCCTAGTATAGTCTCTATCTAGACCACCTCCTGTAGCAAAGGTTAAATATTTCCTTCCGTGTTCCTCCGTTAGCTGTTTCCACTGCTGTAAGATTGCGCACAGGTGTTCCATATCATTCATACATTGAGAGTCTTCCACCGAGGGTAACTGGTTTACATATATATTACTGGAATATGTCTGTGTGGTAGTCCTCAAGTATTCCACGTTTCCCACATCCTGCTTCCCTACCATCAGCTCGAATACCTCTGGATTAAGAACCTGCAACAGCCTTAAAAGTCCTTGCTACCCTGGGTCATCAACATTCACCACGATTGCCATATCCTCTGCTTTTACATAAATTGCATTTCCATATATAAAACGGGTAGATTCATAAAAGCTTTCCGGCCATTCCATATCTAACAATGGGGCAAAAGCCTAAAAACTGCTGGCCTTTAACAGAGCCTCATTGAAATCTAACACCCCTTTCAAATCCACCTGAATACCGGAGTCCGTCAGTACTTTTGTACTCAATAAATCTTCCTCACAAACCTGCACAGCAAGATTGCACATTTTACGTTTCTGGGGATACATTTCCCGTTCATTCATACAATTAAGTATAACTTCAGTATTAAATTTGTTCCACCTTCTTAACTCTTGTCTTTATGTCGACCTTAGTATACGGAGTGCTCTTTATCACAGTCAATAATGCGTGGGTACATTTACTCATTTTCTCTAACAAGGAACTATTACTCCAAGATCAGCTATGTCATCTAATTCCGGCCCCCCCCCCTTGCTCACTTCCTTACATTTCAGCTTCTAAGGATGTCTTCTCCGGTCTATTTAAACAATCACTTTCTTTACTTCTCTTATCCATGTGCGGTACATCCTATCTTTTCCGTTTATGCTCTCTGATTGGGGGTCCTTCCTAATAACAGTTGCCATACATTGGGTGCTATCCAATTTCATGGAGGTGTCTAACTGCCCTTCTTGGCCTAATGGCTGTCTGTCTAACATTTCTCATTGAATATCTTTGTTTCCAGTACTATTTATCGGCATTCCCGCCTGGTAGTCGTAGGAGTAGGAGGAGAAGGAGGAGCAGGAGGACGAGCAGCAGGAGCAGGAGCAGCAGCAGGAGGAGCAGGAGCAGGAGCAGTAGTAAGCGGTTGCAGTAGTAGTTTTAGCAGGCAGCAGAATCAGTAATAATATTAGTAGCTGACAATAGCAGCAGCAGCAGCAGCAGTAGTAGTAGTAGTAGTAGTAGTAGTAGTAGTAGTAGTAGTAGTAGTAGTAGTAGTAGTAGTAGTAGTAGTAGTAGTAGTAGTAGTAGTAGTAGTAGTAGTAGTAGTAGTAGTAGTAGTAGTTGTTGTTGTTGTTGTTCTTGTTGTTTTTGTTGTAGTAGTTGTCGTTTTTGTTGTAGTAGCGGTATTCGCATAAGCAGCTGGCAGTAGTAGTAGCATTAGAAGCTAGTATTACCAGTAGTAATAGCAAGTAGCAACTAGTAGAACCGATAGCAGTAGCATTAGAAGCTAGCAGTAATAGTATCAATAGCATTAGCAGCTAGCAGTAACATTCGAAGCTAGCAACAGTAGTAGTAGTAGTAGTAGTAGCAGCAGCAGTAGTAATAGCACTAAGAGCTTGTAGTAGCACCAGCATTAGTAGATAGCAGTAGCTATAGAAGTAGTATTAGCAGCTAGGAATACCAGCAGGTATTAACATTAATAGCGGCAGCGGCGGCGGCGGCGGTGGCAGCAGCAGCAGTAGCAGTTTTTTTTTTTTTTTTTTTTTTTTTTTTTTTTTTTTTTTTTTTTTTATTATAAAGAGGGGAAAAACCCTCATGAGCATCAGGGGGATAGCCCTGTTATGCCGGACTCATACCGACTAAAAAAAAAACTCTTTTATTCGCTTGCTCACATTGCGAAACTGCTTCAGCGCATTACTTCACAAAGAAGCAATCATGTTTATCTCTCCTTTTCATCCATTTCTTAGGCTTTTATAATTTTGATTATGTCTTGAATAATTTCCCATTTATTTTCAGTTTCTAGCACTAATGCTATAACATTTTCAGCAGTTATTTCTTGTCCAATTTGTTTTATACCTGCTTGTCATATAGTTTTCCATTTTTTCTATTTTAATACGGTATGTTCAGGTGTATCCTTTTCCTGACAATACAGACAATGTTCACTATTAATGATAGCCATTTTAAACAAATATGTTTAAAAGCGTCCGAGCCCCGATATAATTTGGGTTAAATGATACTCCACTTGTCCATGTTTCCGGTTTATCCAGGGTTCTATATATGGTATCAATTTCTTGGTCCATTGTGTCGTCTTGGTTTCCTGTGCCCATTCATCTTGTCATGCCTCTATCATTTTTTCTGTCTTGCAATTTTGTGCGTTTCTATGTTTTTCAGTTGCGTGTGCACGCTCCCGAGCCACTAGATGTATGAGTATAGTACTAGCTATTACTTGAATTGCCCATGTGGATACGGTCCTATAGGCACTAGCAATTCTAATCGCAATCTTTCGCTGTACAATTTCCATAATTCTCCGGAAAGTCTCTATTTCCACCCATGTTTTCCAGGCAGGTACACAGTACAGCATTATAGAGTTTATTACACTATTCAGTACTCTCCTTTTTCTGGTTTGGGTCCTCTCATATTTGACATTAATCTTCCTAGAGCAGCAATACTTCTTTCTGCCTTACCAGCTACATAATGTGTGGCCACATACTCAAGTTGTGTCCCATTTGTATGTTATGTTCTTACTGGATTTTATTTCTTGTTTACCAAAATTAACCGTTATTTCCTTTAGAGATCTTCGTCCTTCCAGTATAATCATTTCCGTTTTTTCCTGGTTCCAGGTACAGTCCTTTTTTTTTTGATTATCCATATTTCTATTTTATTCATGGACCACTCGATTTTTTCTTCCACTTCATCTTTTGTTTTGCCACATACTATTAACGCTAGATCGTCAGCATATCCCAAGGTTTTTACTCCAGTTGGTAATTTCTCCTTTAACACTGGATCATAGTATATGTTCCATAGGGTGGGACCTAAGACGGATCCTAGCGGAACACCACAACTCATAATCATTTTTATTGTGGTGCTGGTGGTGGTGTGGTGGTGGTGGTGGTGGTGGTAGTGGTGGTGGTGGTGGTGGTGGTGGCGGCGGCGGCGGCGGTGGTGGTGGTATCGCAACATATGCCAACGAGCGGTATTACTTTTGCCGCACATAAAAAGGGCCTGGATTATACCAAAAACTACTGTAAAATTCGAACACTGTCGTAAAAGACAAAAATAAAACCATGGTCATTCTTCGACCCGACAGTGTAAATAAAGTGGTGGTCGCGATGTTGGTATTTGAGAGCTAAAATGTTGGACCGAAGGATGAGATCAGTGGTAGTCGACTTCAAAATACAACGGACACTAGATGGATAGAGCTGCCCGGGCGAAGCCAAGGAGGGAAACGGCTTTCTCGTTTTGGAAGCACGGCAGGCATCCGCTTGCTCATTTTTCCCAGACGCCTGCCCAAACGTACCCGTCGTGGCAAGAGGGCGAGAGAGCGACAGTCGTTCTTCAAAAGTACCATCAAAAGCGTATGCATGAGCAGGGTGTTGAGGCATGCTGAACAGACGGCATGCATAACATTGCTAGCTGCATGCCTTGATGATGAACAGTGTTTAAGCGACGAAGGATAGAGGGTCGCATGGAGTAATGGATGAAAAACGCGTAATCCAATTTGTAATTGCCAAATAATCGATAAAGGCATAGAAGGACGCTCTTATCAGTTGTCAAGGCTGTTCCACTTAAAATACGTAAAAGTTCAAGAGAACGTATATACCGTGCCTTCAAATATGTTATATAGTCGGACCAACAT
Organism: Hymenopus coronatus; assembly: GCA_030762935.1. Taxonomy (NCBI): domain Eukaryota; kingdom Metazoa; phylum Arthropoda; class Insecta; order Mantodea; family Hymenopodidae; genus Hymenopus; species Hymenopus coronatus. The sequence goes on along the minus strand of CM060900.1, from coordinate 193,739,187 downwards.
AACTTTCCACCAAAGTTAATCCCAGGAATTTCGCTTCATTAGCAAACAGTAGTATTTCTATGCCTAGGAGGATGGGAAGAGAAAACTCCTTCCGGCGCAAGAAGTTTACTCAACCGTCTTCTCCACGGAGAATTCAAAGCCATTTGCCTTACTCCAGGAGAAAATAGGGTACACACACCGCTGAAGACTAAGCTCAATGAGACACGCACGCCGAGCTGTGAGGTACACAAAAAAATTCTCAACAAAGAGCGACAATGAAATCACTGGTGGAAAGCACTCAACAAAAAGGTTGATAACTATAAGGAATAATATCACACTAAGTACCCAACCCTCAGGTACTCCGTTCACCTGAGTAAAATAATTAGACAAAACCGAACCTATACGCACACGAAATACCCGGTCTTTCATAAATTCTCGAATGAATATGGGGAGGTGACCACGGAAACCCAATTGATGTGGTGTACGAAGAATGCCATTCCTCCAACACGTGCTATAAGCTTACTCTAAGTCACAAAATTTAGCTACAGACTGACTTTTTCTCAAGATCCCGTTCATAATGTGAGTCAAAATAAAAAAAAAAACACCAGATGAATGATAGTGGAACAGTGCAGATGAAACCCACAGTAAACATTGGATAGGAGGCTCGAGATTCGAGCCACCATGTAAACCGCCAATTTAACATGCGTTCCATTACCTTGCAAACGTAATTGGTTAGGGAAATTGGGCGGTAGCTGGAAGGTAGTTAGCGATCCTTTCAATGTTTCAGAACTGGAACAGCGATGGTCTCCTTTCATATAGTAGGAAACGCTCCTTCATGCCAGATACTGGAGGAGAAAAAGTTTAAAATCCGTAGACAAATACTGAAGTAGCGACATATGTATGGCGTCAGACTCAGAAGCTGAAAAGCTACTCGACCTTTAGGTGAACAAAGGTTGGATTATAATTAGCGGAACTGGAAAATGTCTCAAAGGTCGGAACTAAGATGTCGACAATAAGGACCGGTTCCACCAGAATGTCACCTCCCACCCTAAGACCGGGTATAGTGCATGGTTTCGCCTTACTGGCTACGCGACTAATTCTGTCCCACACAACGGATGTAAGCGTATAGCGTACAGCTATTAAAACTCTCAACGCCTCCAAGAGGCCTTGTTACTTTCACTGATAATGCGGCGCGCTCTAACCCCGTAGTCGTTTATAGACTGTTGAGTTATCTTCCGGTGTGTGACGCTTGAAATCCCGCAGAGCATATTCCCGCACACGGATGGCTTTGCCGCATTCCTCATTCTACCAAGGAACCAGGGTACATCTGGGGTAGGAAGATGCACTGGGAATGCAGCACTCGGCTGCGGCCATGGTAATGGAAGTCAAGTGCTCAACCATGCTATCAACGGTTAGATATTCCCTATCCGAGAAATGGGCTAGAGGAGAATAAAGTGACCAATCCGGCTTGCTAAACTGCCTCCCTGGCCGACCAATTTGTGGCTTCAAGTTCTGGTTATTTGAAGATAAAGTAGGATGGAAAGATCCCGATGTAATGCAGACTACTGCTGTGTGGCGCTAAAAGACGGTAGTTCTGCAATCGAAGGCTATCCACGAACATCCGCTCAATAGGGCTGCTAGTCGCAGAATCACATGACAGTGAATATATATACTCTTGGACTGATGGGAGAGTCTGTATGTGGGCTGCTGTTTGTCGACTGGTAATTGTGTTGGCTTATGCGAAGGCGCTGGAGGGTGGTAACCCAAGGCCGATTTAAGTTAAATCCTTCTCTATTCAAATTATTGGGACGTTTGTGTAATTCCTATATCTTCTCTGAACATAGTATTTGATGGTTACAAGGACTCCTGGTTTTTGAAATATAATGTTATGCTTATCTAACACGAGTAAACGATTTGCAACGTCTGATTTGTCTGTGTGACTGAGGTGACATTCTTCATGGCAGAGCACATGGCTGCTGTACGATGGGTCCCGGTTTCGAGTCACGGCAGGTGGGTTGGAAATTTCTCTCTAGCCCAGTTTTTCCCCATCCTCCCCGGAGTCTGCAGGTATGAATGTGTACGTGTAAAGTTAAAGATAATTCACCATGTATAAATGTCAGTAGTAAACGAGTAAAACCATTTCCATGAGCTATTTGTTCTAATGCAGAAGCTGCTGATATGACCTTGATGTTAAATGGAACAAAGTAAAAGTCTTTAAGAATGTGGGTTTTATGGTGCGTTCTCTTCTCTTCTGAAAGCGTCCTTCACAGCTGAGGATGAAAGGACAATTCATTTCAATTCATTTTTCGGCTACGGGCTACAAGCCTTGAAAAAATATTATACTACTTGCAACCGCCTACAAACACAACGATTTCTGGCTCGTTTTATACATATGCATCTCAGTCTGTTACGCTGAACATGGATAGATCGTAAAATAAATTTCGGATTAAAACTTCTCTCTACTTCCTGCGTTAACAGCGCACTAGTAATGCAAACGTTATGTGTGCATGTTGTTTTTTCACATTTTTTTTTTTTTTTTTTTTTTTTTACTACTCTCAGTTGATAGACGTTGTCGAGTACAGAAGGAAGCATTTTGACAAGGTTGCTAAAACACCTACTGAATGACAACGTGAATAAAGACTCAGGTAGTACGGATGTACAAAAAATTCTTACTTTAGAGATATATTAGGACTTACTGAAGCCCAAATATACCTATTACATTTTCATCCTAACTTAGTATACGGCATGAGGTTTTTTTTGAAACTGCGTTGAGGTTGATTTCTTTCATAATGCTTTTTGGAAATATTAGGAAAGACAGCTTTTAAACAATGTTCCGAAATTTCACAACGTTTAGCCGCTATTGTGCATTTTCCGATATCCTTACACTGTTTTGATATCGTTGAAATGTTTTACTTTAATATAGACATTTGAATATTTTAAAAAATTTAAATTCATACCTGTTTTCGACCACTTTAAAATAATATGTTTACGTTGTTGGAGATCAAAGGGTTAGAGTATCGACTATGCAAGTGCACATTGTTGAGCTGGCAGTACAAAGTTTTCAATGGGAAAATTAAAACCTAAGATAATTGTCATATAAATTAATCGTTTCACTCTAAAAGAATTTTAAAATGTTGTCTTTGGCTGTATAACGGTTGTAAAAACAAATATAGCACTGCTAATAATAATAATAATAATAATAATAATTACATTTGTAAATACTCTAGCTATTTTCAGGACTTCGAAAAAGTTGTTCAACGTAATGACTGAAATAATGTCAAGGAAAACGTTGCAAAAAGTTTCAAAGGGGTAGAGTTGTATTGTTTCATTAGCAGCTAGGGGCATATAATTACGGAAAACAACTTTAATCTAACAGCTAGAAGCACTAGAATGTAACAGGTCAAGCTGCTTATAGTCAAGAGTATTGGAGACAGGCTTCCCAATCCTGCCTGGCTCTCCTCATTACAGCCTGCAGGTGGATTTCGCCAGGCATTTCTTGAACTGCCAGTACTGAGGGAACTTGCATACCTATGCGTAGGTTGACTCGTGGGAAACCAGCCTGCCGGGGTTAGGTAGTTTTTTATATTATTTAACGAATGCTTTTACTACTTGTGGCACCGCAGACGATGACACTGGTGATACATGGAATGAAGATGGAGCACCGGTGGAATGCGATGGCGGGAGTACCCGGAGAAAACCCGCCCCTGCGCCACTTTGTCCACCACAAATCTCACCTGCGGTCGCTTGGGATTGAACCCAGGCCTTAGGTGAGAGGCAAATGGTCTAACCACCCCACCACGGCGCGATCGGTTAGGTAAGTGCAGGAGGTAAAAATCGCAGAATTGTACACCTCTACTCAGAAGTCAGAATAAATATATAACGTATACTATACTTCACTGGATGTTATAAGTGATTAGAATAAAACATAAACAACTTAAAATGGATACGCAATTTTGATCTGTAACTAGTTATTTACGCGCTGAAACTACGCCATATACTGCTGATTACTTCAATGATTATTATTTCAACAAGCCTTGTGTAAGACAGACTTGAAAAAGCAGTATCAAACTGGAAAACTCAATGCAATAGCCAGCCAAGGATCTCCTGGTTTCTTTCCGGTTTCTGTTACCCACTGGGCTACCATGGGAACATATCAGCACATTAAATCCCCAAGCTGTCTCCCTGAGCGAACTCATTGTATCAAATGGAGATCTGAAATTATTTTAAATTGACATACCCCAATGGTGACTTAAAGTGTCGTAAATACTTTAATTCCGGGTTTCATAGCTTTACCAGCTATTAGGTCGATCTGTGGTGACCAACTGTTATTTCACGCAATCCATGTGTAGTGCAGGATTGCTAAGGTAGAAGTAGAAATGCTATAGCCGGGAACTGACCCATGGATATCCCGGTTTCCGTCCGGTTGCTCTAACCAATTGAGTAACCATGCAACCTACGGACACAACATTAAATTCCCCCAATTGTCCTGCCGGTATGTATGGTGAGTCAGTGGTTAGTGCAACCAAACAGTGGTTCCAACCTGCTATGGTATTGAATTTTTCAGACTGATTCTACCATTCCAACACTGTCCTAAACACGGTTTGTGTGAAATATAAACTAATAAACTAATAATAGTATTAATAATACTACTACTAATAATAATAATAACAATAATAATAATAATGACTGATTGACCTAATAGTTTGTTAAACTCAGACATAAAAGTTCTTAAGATATTTTAAGTCACCATTGGGGTATGTCTCAAAATAACTTGAGATTGTGGTGTAGTGTACCTGAAAAAATGCGAGTCTGTTGTAGAATTTAATGTCGCGCCAACATCTTACCATGTAGCTCACTTGGGTAGGATAGCTTGGCGTATATTGGGAGATTCATGGTTTGAATCCCGGTTATGGGGTGGAGCCTTTTGGGCTTATTCTACCTTCCCAATGCTTCCTACACATGTCTTGTGTGAAATACTAATACTACTATCACCACACTAATACTGCTGCTGCTGCCGTCTCTACCACCACCACCGCCGCCGTCGCCACCATCAATAATAATAATAATAATAATAATAGTTATGACCGTTGACTGATCTAATAGTTGGTTAAAATATGGTGACCGGGACTTAAAGTAGTTATGAAATTTTAAGTCTCAACTGCGGTATGTCATCTCAAAATAACTTAAAATCTCCTTGTGGTTCACCGGCAAAAATGCAAGTCAGTTGCGGAATATAATGTATTGCCATGTTCAGTTGGTAAGACCAAACTGGACGGAATCCGGGAGATCCTTGGATGAAATCGCGACTACTGTATTAGAGTTTTTAAAAGAAAGATTCGCGCACACAGACACACACACACACACACACACACACACACACACACACACACACACACACACACACTTTGGCACTGATGGTGCCATGTTGGTTTAGCATTTGTCTTATTGTTTATTTTTCACCGTCATCTTTGTTTTTCCCAGTGGTTGAAGAAACCCTGGATTTGACAATGGTTTCAAAAAGAGTGCACGGTTCTGAAGACTGCTCATGTGTATATCACAATCCACGTGTGTTCATATCTCCGCGCTGATGCAATGACTCTGCCAGGTTCATTCATCTTATTTTAAAAACTGAAGCATCACGCACTCTGTCTTCTAGCAAAGGTGCAACTTTTTTTATAATTATCTTTGCTTGACATTCTTTGCATGAGATACATCCAGAAATGCCTTTTCTTCTATTTATGATCAAAACTCGTTACCATATTGTGGAAAATAGGACTTGTACTCCAGCATGCGATTATATTCTGTCTCACCATAATCATTCTGTCAACTACCTTATTTTTTTTTTTTTTTTTTTTGGTAGTGTTTAACGCCCGCTTTAACTACTAATGGCACCGCAGGCGGTACTACCTTATGATCAAAGGCAGTGGCGGTTACCGCTTAAGAGCACAAGGGCATGTGAACATCCTAACTTTTGACCCCTTGTAGATTTGTTCCTTATTTTTCTTGGAATGTTATTAAATGTCACGTATATGCAGTAATTTAAAATCTACGGCGTTTAAATATACCGGGCTAGTCCTCCAAACTCAATGAAATGCGGCAAAAGGGTCGATAGCGGGTGCAGGTTTTAAGATGTTTGCGCATGCGCGACTGGTATGACGTATTTGCCTTAAGGGCCAAATACACACGGGTCGTGTACACTTAAAGGTGTGCACGATGACGATTCTTCTCCTGCTGTTTCCGTACTGTCAGCATCATTTTACTTAATGCCACTATGTGATAGCTCATTGCGGCATAAGTCAATGCTGCTAGATGTCAGCACTTCCTAAGCGTAAATCTTGTCATCTAAAGACCTTAGCAGAAGTACACAATGTACATGAGTGCGAAACAGCATATTTCAGAACATCCATATTCTCAATTGCATTTTAATTTACACATTGCATGGCTGTGCCTTAAGGTGTAAACACAAACATCAAGAACATTCTTTCTTTCTTAAGACAACATATGCATCATTATCATAGTCGTTGTTGTCATTGTCAATGTCGTTGTCTTTGTGCTAGGATCGGTCACACTTGTGTTAGTTTTTCATAATCATAACTATTATGCAGCAGATGCTATTTCACATTTCTAGGACTATCTGACATTTAAACTTTTGTGAACTCCCGAAGTGTATATTCAAGAGCCACTACTGATGAAGCGGCAGCACAATCGGTGTAAGGAACCCACTTTTTTTCTTTTCTTCGTATTATTTTAGTCTGCACACGAAGTAGTTCATTTCTATTGTCAAAGGCATTTAGAGACTTAATGCGTGTTCTCTTCCATAGAACTTCTCTTGTTGACGATCCTTAAAAGAGCAATTTCAACTTTTTGAGCTGTTCAATATTTAAGTTTGCCTGTGTTAATTTTATCTCTTCCAGGTTTAGCCCCGTGTGATAATCGTATAATCCAAGCAATCATTTATTGAATTTTAGTATGCTTCTAGAAATATCTAAGGTACTATCTTCTGTTTCAGCAGAAACTAAAACCATTCAAAGCCTTTTTCCTCTCCATTCATCTCATCAACTTTAACATCTCTTTAGGCCATTCAGATTCCTGGAGTCTCAGCCATGGTGGTGTCTCCCACCATTTTGATGAAAGAAGTTTAATTGCGGAGCATCCTGTAGAGCAGGTTGTTCCAGTGCACCCATTCTACCAGTTTTTCTTTTAATCAATACTTGAGAGCGTACACACATATTTCGTTGCTATGCCATTTTGTAACCTTTATTGTGGTAATTGGTGTAACTATTATCAAGAGTGACGTACCCTTGCACCGTGGCCTAAAGCAACCAAACATGGCTTCGCAAGGCACGTACGACGATAATGTGACGTAGACCCGAGCTGCAGTGAGATTTTCTTTGGCGCTCTTTGTACCATGTTCCAGCTCTTAGGAAAGCGGAGGTGCTTAATTTCTTGCACTCCATTTTGCATACTTAGTTTGAACAAAATGAGCGCAGTCATGGAATCGAAGCGATAAAGGAACATACGTCCTCAACTCCTTTAATGAATGAATTAGACTAGGGTCTATCACGCAGCCAAGGAGTTCCAGCCGGTGGACATTGTGTTCTTGGGAGGTGCCACACGAAACTTTACTTGAAGAGCTGCCACGCGTGTTTTTTCTGGACCTCTTCTGAATGAAGAGATACTACAGCAGCATAATCCAAATGACTAGCTTCACAAAACGTGTAAAAGTTCCTTAGGTATTACTTGGTGCAATTTATCTAAGAATTTTTGTTTTATATAACTCTCCAAGTTCTTCTTGCCAACTATCAAACCTTCTTTTCATGTTCGCTTCCATGTCACTCAAAATGTTTCTTCTAATTTTCTTATAACAACAAATTAGGTAGTAGAGAATCAGGGCAGGTAAAATCTATTGGCTCGAAAATTCTAAGAGTAGCTTAATAATCTTCTCGCCATATGTAACGAAACTAGTTTTCTCACTTGAAATTACATCTTCCATTTAATTCCAATGAAGTCGTGATTCCCAAGTCGTCTCTGACAGATTATTTTCAAAATATTTTTGACCTCTATATTCACATTTTCGCAGTTCCAGCTGCCCGTTCAGAAACCAAATTGCTTCCTTTATGACGCCGTACAATTTTCACTCAATACTCATGGAAGTGATGCAATTATACACGTAAAAAGAATGTCTCGTCTTTTCGGCCGTTTCTTGAGATTTTGCACATCGTTCTAGGTGAAAATATATTGCTCTTTGCTGCAGAAATGATCTACAATTAAAACAGAAAACATTCGATAATGCTGTAAACTTTCAGCGGCCTTCTTGTCTCGTGTTTCTGCTTTAGAAACTTCAAATATCTCTCTCCCCTCCCTATCTCCCTCTCCCTTTTCGCGTTCGCTCTAAATTTGGAATAAAAATCTACTCGCGCTTATGCTTAGAAGTAGCAATCGACTCTTCTCAGGTCATTTTTATGGGCTTCACAGATCCAGACTATCTGGCGATTTCTTAAATAATAAATTACTAGGATTTCTTTGTAGAATTGTAGTTTATTCACAATTATTTCGTATAATTCTTATATGAAACAGCAACTGCTCGATGCAATTATGTGCTTTGTTGAATGCAGCAATTATTTGAATGCATTTATTTCTACGCAAATGCTTTAATGTACGCGTAATCTCCAAGTGGCCTTTTCCATGTTTGTGAATAAGCCTCTTTTTTCTTAAAATAACTGGCATCACAACCAAGAAAATCAACACGTAACTGTGATACTTATTGTTGGAAAACAAAATCGCATAGAGAAAATACGCGAAGAACGCACAAGGAATAATAAACATTTTCACCCAGCGGTTTCAACTTCGGAATGCAACAGAAGAACATTTGAACATCATATATTACAAAAAGCTGATGTGTTACGTTCACATAAATTTCTCTACCCCATTAACGTTTCAGAGAACTTCTGTTATAGCCTTAAGTTAATCAAGTAAGTTAATATCTGCACATAAAAGTTTCACATAATTTTTGAGGTAATACATAAGTAAAGGTGTAATCTGCCTAAACAAATTGAGTATATTTTACACGTTTTTCACATATATGAACGCAGAAGTAGATAAAGTTATAAAATAAAGCTATACGAGGAAACAATTTTCATATAACAGTATTAAACTCATAACAGAAGAAAAACGTATAGTATTCAACCGTATAATTATTATTTTGAACTATTAATATATACATGACGATCACACTTCCATTAGAAAAGCAGGATCCTGTCTATAGACTATCATTGTTGGTTTAGTCATTATATTGTCGGTATTTGCTGGCCATGAACCACTTTAGACTCTTACCCGGGTATTCACCTTGCGAGGTTGAGGGAAACCACGGAAACCCGCAGCCAGAGTGCTTGCTAGTTATTTCAGTGCCCACTCAGATATCGATATTGGAGCACTTTTTAATGGATTTTAACAGTAATAATAGGTTCACAGGAGCTAAAATTCCATCAGATGACGCACATATAAACGTTTTACGGTGTATATGATGCTGATGAACTGGGAATTCCACCGTGTTTGCGTTTCTTGAGTCCTCTCTTGCACCAATCCTATGACATCCTTGTGTTGGACAGCACCAAACCTGCCGTGTAAGGAATCGTAGCAACGAACAGATACTCCACAGCCACTTCTCGTAAGAACGAGCCTAGCAGCGTTGCTAGACTCTGGTATTTGGTGTCCCCTCGGTATCAATAATATGCAACAAAAATTGTTACACAGGAATTAAAAACGATTACCATAACTATATTTGTTAATTAAGAACTAAAAAAAATATTATGTTATAACGTGTTGCACTTTTAACTTTAACGAATTACATTTCATGCACAGAGTACACACGGCTTTTTGAAAATCACTGCCCCTCACTATGCGTTATTACGCCCTCCAGCAAAAGTGCATATATAGGCTTATGGTCGGAAGAAAACGTTTCGTATACACCAATTGAAATGTTGACAATGGAAAATATTATGTCTATTTGAGTATTAAAATTGGTCGTTGAAATGTACTTAGGCAGCTTACTCGTTAAACTATATTTATTCAAATAGCTTGAAATATATATTTTCTTTTGTTCTTAGTTGTAATTAAAATCTCCAATCAGTAGAAAATTGTTATCTAAAGTGATGTTTTTAAAAATTGTGTTTATAGCATCTTCAAAAGTATTATTTTTGGCTCCAGGAGACTTGTACCCTCATAGTGCTTGTTATTTTTAAATGAAATTAGAACAACGTGACCTTCACTGTCTACACTATTAATGTAATTTGTATCCTGTATTTGAAACTGTTTTTTCACAAATAAAAATGTATTACAAAAGGATAAATGTACATAAATGCTGTTTGCCTACAAAGGGTTAATGTTTTCAGATTTATTGAAATAAAATGTATATCTTATTTACTACAAACTAATTTTAAGTTACTTGTTACACAATTTAATTTAGCTAGTAAAAGATATAATTATTCCAGTGTATAGGTCACTATCAGATCATTTGTAGCAACAATTCAAAATTTAAATGGGCTTGGAGAACAACTAGCTAAGTATGCACAGCAAAGAGTTAAGCTAAGTTATATTTCCTAACAGCATGACCAACATCTTCTCTTTGAAAGCAGATTTCATAACATGAATGATATGAGTATGGAAGTGTTAATATAAGAAAATCCATTTGCAGTAAAACCAGAAGTAGTTTCACTCAACTGTCAGCTGGAGCTCATTGATGTGCAAAATAATATGGGATCTGCAGCAGTGGGAAACTAGGAATGGAATTGAGGCACCGAGATCAAAAATAGGACTAGTCATCATTTTGGCGGTGTACGAGTTATTAATGTAGTTTTTTACTTTATATAATTCTTCATCTGTTGATGCTCAAATAGAACCTATCCAGCAACTCTTTCCATGTCTAAATCAGTGTTGAAATTTTGTGTCGTGCAAAAACACAGTATGGTATAGTTCATGGTGGTGGATTTACCAACGTTTGTCACATGTACCACCTGTGAGCAATACAGATTTTACAAATTTGGAATTGCACAAAAGGAAACAGGACACAGTATACACTCCCAATCAGTGGTTCTCAATACTATGCACGGCAATGAAACACATGCATGTTGAACTATGCACACAAAATGCATTTCTTGACTATCAGAAATATCTTGGATACATTTTTTAAGAGTTCTGTAACTGTGAAAGTTAACAAATGAACTGTTACAATGTACTACATTGAGTACAACGTGCCAAGGGCATACATGGACATCATTCTCCGAAACCTGAAAAACTGCAAGTTATGTTGCATATAATTGATGTTATCATTGAAGTTTCGTGAACACTATACTGAGGAAAGGACTGGTGAAGAGCAAAGCAATCAGTCTGACAGTAATCAAGAGTGAAGTCTGGCTTCCAACCCAATAATGAACATAGTTTTCTAACCAAATACTTATAGGTTGACTTGTCTTTCCATTACAGTGTCATTTTAATATGTATTGCTATATGTATCTTTTGTTATTTGATGTATTTTTATACACCTACGGTATTTGGAACATGCAGTATTAGACTATGTTTAAAGGATTAAAAACACACCTATAAAACTGTACAAATCTTTGAGTTACACTATAATTTTGGTACAGGTATTGTTTAAATAAAAAAACAGTATGTTAGCCATTTTCTATATCCATTTACTAATATGTGTCTTTATTATATGTTTACAGATTTTGGTAAATGATTTTAATTGTCCTAATGAGAATGTAAGTATAACAACATGTAGAAATGTTATTATTCAGAATTGTATAAAAAAATTGATATATCTCAAAACTACCATTCTATGACATGTCCCTTTTTTGATCTCAACGCCTCAACTATGAAAATCATTGGATACAAGTTTGTGTCCTAATTTCAGGAGTTTTGCTTCTTGTATGTTAGTAATGTTTAGAGGAATTTATACCAGCAATTAGTTTTTCTCAGCTATGAACAATATTAGGAACAAAAGGATATCAGGATAACTAATTCTAACCTAGTTCCCTCATTGTGTTTAATGTTATTTTGCTATATAGGCCTAAAAAGCTATGATTACCTTTCAAGTTTCAAAATTAAATTTTTAATGGGGTGCTAAATTTAAAGGTATATGTATTTACTATTCAGCATAGTTTCTATGCCTTTGACAAACATATATGAAAATAGTATTTAAGTAGCTGTGAAAAAGTCAGTATCTTCAGTATGTTCTAAGATAATGGGCCAGGAAACTGGTAATCTAAGCACTGGTGAGGTAATTCTGGCTGCCCTTTAAGTGTAAATAACTAAAGCTCAGATGCATCATGCTATGTATATCTATATGCACCTAAGGAATCAAAACCTAGGGCAGGTGTAGTTTTTAAAAATTTAAGGTGATCATAGTTTTTGAGGTCTAAAGCACAAATGCACAAAGTTTTGTCCACCAGCTACAACTTTTAAATTTTAAATACTTTGACTTTAATACCATAAAAACAATATTTGCAACAAAGGACTAAAATATTCTATGCTATTAATTTTCAGTGAAACAGCAGTGAAATGGAGTCTTGTGGTATTATTATTATTATTCTGTGAAACTGCAGCAAAATAATTTGACATGATTATGAAGGGAAAATTGGAAATGTAGGACCAGCACTTTTCAGTAGTGAGAGAGTATACCATTAAATACATTCCAAAATATATTCAAGTCCACCCATAGACGAAATTGAGCTTTATATGATATTGTATAGTTCAGAGCAAGATGCATCACGATATGAAATTTCATCCAACTGAATTAAATCTCCTTTGAAAAAATGTATTGAAGAGTATTGACTATTGCCAACCTTACTGTCAGTTTAGTGCTGCTGAATTCTGGATTGAGCATGTGATATCTGTGAAGATACAGGGAGAAGTGTCAAATTCAATGAATAAAATGTTACTTTTGTGAGTGAACATTAGCTAGGAATATGGCAAGATGTTACCTACTACTTATGCAATTTACTTGGTGAATTTTTACAAATGTTGAGATAAATCATTTATTATTTCTTACATTCACATCAAACTGTACTGTGTCCAACGTATTTTCTGAATTTCAGGACAGTCCACTGTACAAGTGATTTCAATTTCAAATAGAATGGATTCTCATTCAAGTAATCATTAATTTGCATTTTGATTTCCCTTCCTTAGTTTAAACAAAATAGCTTCCTTTTCTCCTGAAAAATTTGAATCTATGGACGTTTCGCAGTTTTGAATAAATGCCATTATAAAAACTAGTTGAGTGGTTTCCAAGGTACGTGGCTCTGTTACACACGCGCGCACACACACTCACCCACACACACCTTAGTATCTCTCTTTTTAGAACAGTGGCTAAACAAATTTAATGTTTATCTGCCGGCACCTTTGCAAGCTTGCAACACATCTGCTTTTTAACCTTTTGCAGAATATGGTAGGTAAGCAGTGCCCTTGGCAGGGCATACTTGGTGCAAAATTAGAAAATTAAATGCTGCAATAAGTGAACAAAGTTTCCATTCTTTATTGATTCAAGAGGGTTACTTTGACTGCAAGTCCCATTACAGAGAATTAAGACAGGTTCACATTTACAGCCTGTAAGAATGAAGTGGAATATTGTTTTAACCTTCTCTAAAACTTGCATCAAATGTACAACAAAGACAAGTGACTTGTTGACAGTAACTAACAAATAAATAGTATATGATTTGTACCTTTTCTAAATCTTGCACAAGGTATAGTATAGATATACTATGATAAATTTGAAAGTTTAGCAGGCATGGACATTTTTCTATGTCAGAAAGCTACATTCTAAGACTTCTGAAACACTGAACTATTTGTCATTCACTGGATTTGTAATTCATTATGGTTTTTTTTTTAATGTATGGATGATGGAAGCAGAACTAAAATGTTTCCTCTATTCCAACCCCTTTTTTCCAAATCGGTGCACCTGATATATGTTCCTTAAAACTTATCACTCTAAGCATATGGTTTGTGGGGTAAGATCAGTAAAAGACAGCTATGGACTGTACATTATTTTATTTTACACTTTCTTCAACTGTAATCAAATACTGTTCTAAAAAATTTACTTTTAACACTTCTGATAATGCTAATTGTACATCTTTAACAATCAAAATAAGTTCAGAGACTAAATAATAAATAACTTTCATTTACAACCAATGCCATTTTTTGCCATAGTCGCCATTTTACGTCTTTATAGATTCAAAAGCAATTCAAGAAAAATGCATTTTGTTTGTTTGTTTATACCCCATATTTCCTTATTACTGGTTCATCAGTAATGTTCAAGTCAGTAATGGCTGGTCTTATAAAACAAAGCATATTTGGAACAATCTAACTTGATTTGTTAACATCATCAGGCTTTTATTCCATGCTGCTTCCCCAAGATTCTGATAATGCCAAACTTTTAATTATAATTAAAGGTAATTCTTGATTCTGCAGTGTTTGAAAATAATAAACCAAAGGAAAGGGATTGGTCACTAATGTACTGGAATTCCATTCTTCCAGGAATTTACCATATCCATGGTTGACAGATACACAATATTTCTTAAATTAAAGTAAACTTGGCCAATTTTGTGGCATGGGCAATTTCATGGCACTTCTTCATTCGCTTACAACAACATTAGACTGACACACATCAAAGTTGTTAAAGTTTCCAACAGATGGAGGGTTATTCTGGTTTGCAGAGTTCCTCCTTGAAGGCGATTCTAATGTTTTCAACAGAGGTATTTGATACTTAAAAAACAGTCAGCACTTGACAAAGGTTTGTTGGCAAGAGAACTGAGTGTGTGAATCGATGCGTGTTATTTTATGTTTTTCTGCCGATTTCTACGGTTTTATTCATATAAAAGGTTGTAAATGTTTCAAACAACATATTAATTAGTGTAATATAAATAATTTACATAATTTATGGCCTATAGCTGTTAAATTTGGGAGTATTTTTCTTAGCATTTTCCCCATCTGTTTTAACCAAACAAGAGAATGCCATTTTGTGAAGCATTAGTAACATATCATCTGGTGGTAAGATTGCGAGTTATTTATGGTTTAGTTTAAAATTGGGATGGGGAGATTATTTTCTCAAGCATGACGTTTTGTGTATGTTGCATATGTCTAGGGGCAAGTATGGATCGTAGTATTCAGCTGGTGATTTGAAATCAGCCTTGGCATGCATACTTGAAAGCAGATGGACTGCTTAAAAGGCTGCTAAGGAATAAAACTCCCGAGATGACACTTTGGACTGAAGGTTATCGCCTCTGTGCATGAGATGCCCGATGTATAAATGCCTGACAGCTAAACAAGAGATCAAGCTTGCTGGCTATACTGTGCAGATGTAGGAGTTGGGTTTTGGACTGTCTGCTACTGATGTTCGTCATGAGACCTACAAGCTTTCAGTTGGGAATGATAAATCGTCCTTCAGTTCAGAGAAGGGGATTGCAGAATGGGATTGGTAGGCTGCATTTTCTCAAGAGCTATAATTTGGTAATGAGGCAACCAGAGAATATCACCATGAACAGATCCTTGTCTTCCAAAATAGAGCTTTTAGACAATTTTTATGACAGTTTAGAATTCGCACTTTGGATTATTTCTCTGTCTGGTCATCCAGAGAGGACCTGGAACCTTGATGAAAGTGGCTTCAGCTTCGTCACCAAACCCCAGAAGGTGGTGAGCCTGAAGGGATCCAAGCACGTCTTCCAACAAACTACAGCTGAAAGAGGAGAAACGACAGTGGTGATGGTGACACTCAACGCTGCTGGTGATGCTGGACCATCACTTTTCTTCAAGGGCCAGCATTTGTCAGATGTTCAATGAGCTGCTGCTGCAAAATGTTTGGTTGCAATATCTGCACTTTTTGCACTTCCTCAAACTTTTCCTCAAATTTCTGCTGCCAAAAGACCCATCATAATATTAGTGGATTCTCATACAAGTCATATGGCACCTCATAAAGTTTGAGAAAGAAAATAAAATAGTCTTTCAAACATTTCCGAGCCAGGCCACACATCTGCTGCAGCCTTTGGATGTGGGAATCTGTGGTCCAATCAAGACATTCTGGCATTCATGATTCCTTGAACGTTTGAAAAGGAAGGGTACAAACCCACAAGAGTGGAGTTTTTCCCATGTTGAAGGAAGTTATCATGATGCCTTAACAGAAATAAATATTACAAGTGCCTTCTCAAAACCTGGAATCTTCCAGCTTGACAGACGAGCAATCCAAAATGAGGCCCTGAAGGTTTCCGAGGCTGATGCTTCAATTCCAGCACAAAAAAGCCCCCAAAAAAAAGGAGAAACTGCTAACGCTGAGAACACCCCAAGGTGTCATCTGATGCCTCTCAAACCCATTGCTGGAGTTAGAAAAAAGGCAAGTGCTGCTCAAAGCCATATCTCTTCCTGCCAATCATGTGCGAAGAGGCGCTGGCTGCAGTGCTTCAGGATCCAGAGGGGCCTGTCACAGAGAATTTTCAGCCAAAGAAGAGGAAATTGACTAAAGTTGGTGACAGAAGAGCTTCAACTAGCGGAAGCTATCAGTGCAAACTGCTCAAAATAAATGTAAATGTGTGTTCATCATGCTTTGGTCACTATAATGATGATAAAAAGAGTGAACCATGGACTCAGTGCACAGAATGTTATGACTGGTTTCACGAAAAGTGCCAGGGACTTTCCACTTACAAGTGTAACTAAGTGCTTTGGTTGCACTTCAGAATCAGAATGGCAACCATTTCCATGAAATTAGAGGTAGTGTACCACGAAATGACCCTTAGTGGTTCTGAGCTGTGAAATTTGTGACTTTAATTACTTTCAACCGGGTGGTTAATTAAAATGAGTTCAAATAATCAATATATTTTATTTTTGTAGCTATAATACCAAATAACGAAACGAATGCTTTTCCACATCATATTCAATTTCAAAAAACATCCAAATGGTGATAAACTTAGTACCACGAAATTAGCCAGGTTTACCTTATATGAAAGAGGGTTACAGAACGTAACATAAATCCACACGCACATGTGCTACTGGAAAAGCTTGCATTTTAAAGGCAAATATTGTATTGAAAAGTCTGCGAAAAATCCAAGGCTGGTACTAAGAAATGAGCGCAGATTACTTCACCTTCACAGGCAACAATGCCATACATTAAGGGGTTTTACTAAACTTAAAAATAAGATATCTAAATCATGTTCTCTGCAGTCCTCTGTTTCAATTACAACACTTTGTTAAACCCTGAAGAATATAGATGCTCATCTAACGTGTTGTTTCACACCTTCAAGGGAATGAAACAGATATTCTTTCTAAAAACTCTAAATTTCTGCAAAACAATTTAAAACAAAAAGGATATCTACTGAATTTCCTTGGTGAAACAAGCTACTGATGGTGATAGTGATCATGATGATAATCGTCGTCTTATGAACTTCTTCTCTATGCTTTTTTGTTTTTAATTCCATTTATACCCTACCTTAAACTACATGTCATATCCACTGCATTCTCATTTGGAACACATACACTACTGTGCGTTGAGTTTCTAATTTTCTACATTAGATCACGCACACGTTCACACTCTCATTTATACTTCCAGACTCTGGGAGGGTACGGAATATTTTTGGCTAGAGAATAATTCCCGCCCTCAGCCGGGAATCAAACCCAAGACCCCTCGCACAGCAGGCAGGAGATCTATCAGCTGAGGTGAACTTCTTGTATCCCTCACAAGAATTCTTTTGAGTACCCTTCCTATATATTATGTGAATAACTGCATTTTTTGCTTGAGAACTCCTTATTTAACTTTTCTGTTTCTTTTCATTCTTTACAGGGTATATACTGTTGTGGTGACAAAGGCTTCACTATGGAATTATATAATGTTGATACTGTTTTGCTAGAATACTGTTAAGTTAACATAAGGTTTTGCTGTAAGACAATATGAAATATTTGAACAGTTAATCTCAACAACTAAAATATAAAATTAATCTCCAATCTGTCTTCTATCACTACGCTTTCAGAGGATAACAAATTTTTGTGAAATGTATGTCGTAATTATCTTTGAAGATTTAAAAACTACTTTGTGCTCTTTTGTTTGGGGTAAAACAATAAGCATTTACAAGATTTTGTTTCCTGTTGCAGAAGATGCACTTGCAGCTAACAATCTATTAATCCTTCTAGTTAATCTGCATAGTTCTTTTTCATTTACAGAGCTGAATAAATTAAACTGTAAAAAACATACTAAGATGCTAACCCACAGTTTATGAGCCAAAAACCTCTGGCTTTACTATCTGAAAATCCATCTCATACATGGGATGTACACAAATATTCAAAATTTGTTTCCACACATCCTATGTGAAGTCTTATGAAATTTGGGAAACCTCATTCCACCAAGTGATGCTTGAACCCATTTATTATCTGAAGGCACCCAGAAAGCTGTCCATTAGCTCTAAAGGTCATGTGAGGCTCAGAATGGCAATTGAATAAGAGGACCTACAGCTTTTACCACTACTTCAAATCATATTGGATCCTGGGGATACTTCACATGAATTTGTCTGGAGTGGCTACTGAAAAAATTGCCACCCCAGAGCTGGAATTTGAACCATGGAGCCCTTGCATTAGGGTTGTGAACAAAATCACAGAGAGTTACTCTGACACTTCTTATTAAAAACTTTAATTCCCTAAATACTACACCACAGAGTGGGATGGCTCAGGTGGTAACAACTTTGGCCCACATTTGTGATGGGAGGGGGCTCAGGTTTAAATCCGCAGGGCTGACCAATCTGATCCAAGGTGTATTCATTGCTTTTGCTGGTCGCTCGGTGAATGCTGAGTTCAATAAACTGATCCACAAATTTTCTTATCACTATGTTTCATTTATTTCTTCTTCACCGCCATACCAGACATTGGGCTGATCATCCATCCTGGATATGCTATGATCTGGAATTAGTTTGCTCCTCAACAGGCTACTGACTCAAGGCATAGGCGTGCAATCCTCCAAAGAGGAGGGTAATCTGAAAAGAAAACTATGCCAAAAAATACTTCTGGATCATAGGAACAGCAGACTATTACACCTTGTTAGAGCTGGATCAAAGATGCATAGAAGCTAGATAAGCTGCAATGTTAATCATCTAGGCTGAGCATTTTTATAGGAATGTGCAAACTAAATGATTTATTAGAAGCTGAAGAATGGTAAATATGGACACACACCAAAAATGCACTTAACATCTTAATTTTTGATTGAGGGATAACCTGCCATTCAGCATATCCTTGTAATATTCAGAAATTGTACAACTTCCATAGGTATTTGTGATTATGTATCTTTCAAGGTATTGGATAGGTTTATTTAGTAAGCACTGAAAGTGCTATTTACATACTGAATATTTTAAACAGACTCTCAATACAGATAACAGCTAACTAAATACTGCCATGCTGTAATCCACTTTCTGTACCACTGACATTTATAAAACAAAAAAATGGGGCATATATAAATGCATGAATTTAAATGCTTTTAGTAGCATTAAATGGGTCATATAGTGCAAAGAATTTGCAATAGGTGGGGTTAACATTTATCAGTTTTTGCTCTACAACCTATTTTGTTTAGTGAAATGAAACAGCATTTTATTAACAAATAAATGACTACATATAAATGTTCTCATTTGCTTCTGTGGCCAGTGTCATTTATAATATAAAACTGAACTCATAGAGACTATGCTATATCAGATTCTGATGAATTTCTAAAGCTTTTACAAACTAATGCATAAATGTAGTAAATTTCAGCAAGGGGGCAACTATCACTGTTGCATGGAGCATGACTTAATAGAGACATGTTATTGCAGCAGAAAATAAAATTCATTGAAAAATGTTGTACAATGTAGATATTTCAATATATTAAGTGTACAAACAGAAAAAATCATGTATTCAGTACAAATTCCTTAAACAATTTTAGTTCTTCTATGTTCATTACAAACACATCCTTTGTGCATTCAAAACACTTCTGAGGTTATTAGGTTTTAGAATATATGCACAAAAATCTATGTGTTTAACTAAATACTCACAAATGAATTAGTTCAATATATTAACCATCTTTACTGTTGCAATTAATGCTATAATCATATAAGAAACAACCACACTAAGAAAAATATCTCTAATCAAATTAACAAGTTCCACCAAAGCTCACATGATTGGCTTTGATACATTGAAGTACTAAACTTTGGTGGGTTACATGGGATATTTTTTGAAAGCAAATATAATTATAATACAGTAATAAAGGTTAAAATGTAGGAAATATATAGCAGTTTCATGTGCATCATCAAAATGCAGAATTACAATAATCTATATACATATGGACAAGCATCAATTTAAATGTAAATGCTGTTATTCAAATTCAAATACACAAGTTCATTTGTTGATTATCCTAAACTGCTAGTAGAGGGAGTTTTACGTTTTAGATTTACAAAAATTAAAATAAGCCACTTAAGTCACAGCCCACTCTACATTAATGGCTTTCATCTCCATAAAAAGTAAAATAAAAAAGAATAAAAAGAAAAACTCTCTCCTTGAGGTGACATTACCGGGATCGATAGTTTGGCTTATGCAAGATGTTACCCTCTATAACAAATTATTCCAACAGAATGTGTTTTTACTGCAGTCTTCTTTTGCTGTTCTATGGAAAAAACACTTTTATACTCAATACTCAAATTATTCCATTATTGAATATAAAATTAAAATTATGTATTCTGGAAAGGCAGAAAATATAGGAAAGAATGTTGCAATTATAAAGTCAACTAAGTTGCAAAAGTTAGGGATATTTTGATATCAAGTATTTATGTTAGCATCTTTAAACTGATACATGTAGTTAATGCATTTATTCTTAAGAAAATAAATGACAGTTGCTTAATCCTGTCTAGCTTTTCATTGTTATAATATAATGTAAAAGAATGTTGTGGATATAGAATTGGACTAACAGGATTAAAGAGTAAATAACCACCATAAGATCCTTACATATCTGACACAAACATTATCATGGGGAGAAGAAAGCTGACTTTCAAAGGCATATTGAGCTATAGGTATTCCGGAATCTGGACTGACATGAGTTAATGTTGCAAATGCACTTAAAGAGTTTCTCCGAGCGTAATCAGTAGACTCGCCAAAGGAGAAAGTGAGATGGACACTATGAATGAACGACCTAGGAATGGAAGATCAAGGGAAACCTCACCTGCAGATGACAGATTCCTGTCTCTTCAGGCAACTTCAGACAAGAAGATATTGACTTTACAGACCTCGACAGCTATCCAGCAAACTTCTGAAAGCTAATGTTGCCCATACCAGCTGTTATACTGCACAATGTTTGTTAGAGGAAAACCTGTGTTCCAGGCATCCTTTGAGGTGTTTGGTTCTTGATCCAGCACAACAACAACAACAACAAAGAGTAGCATGGGCTTGACCATCAAAACTGGCTATCCTCTATTAATCCAAAATTTCCTTTAGAAACTTTAAAATTCATAAAGCGTGGGCTTGACCATCAAAACTGGCTATCCTCTATTAATCCAAAATTTCCTTTAGAAACTTTAAAATTCATAAATTTAAAATAATAAGAACTTAATTGCATATATTTAATTTATTAATATTAAGTTTGAGTTAGAGTTATCAACAGCAAATCCACCTCAAACTCATTGAACTTTAAATATTAATTTATCTGAAGAAGAGTCATCAGATGACCAAAAAGCAAACAAGTAATGGTCTCTTAAACAAAGAATGGCACACCACGTTATTTATGGATGAGTCAAGATTTGGACTTCTGTCTGACAGTTGTCATAAAAAAATGGACTTAAGTGTTAATAGGCCTAGAACTGATCAATATACCCAGCAAATTGTGCCGTTCCATGGAGGAACAATTACAGTATAGGGTGGCGTTTGTTACCACAGATGCATAGACTTGTAATTTTTTATGGAAACATGAACACCATAGTTTATACAGAGGATGTTATAAAGAATGCTATGCCACAGTTTCACCGAGTAACTGATGGAGACTTCTTTTTCTCTATGATAACACCACACCATACTGCCCATGGCTAATGTGGTGCTCAAAAGGCTAGATGAACTTGGAATATCCATCTTCCACTTCCATCATGATCACACAATCTAATCCCAATTGGCCATGCTTAGGACAACTATAGAGAGCGCTGGAAAACATTCTCCAGCACCTGAACTGGCAAATGTCCTCCCTCATTTATGGAAGCACACCCCACAGAGGAACTAAAAACCTTGCAGAGAGAATGCCAAGT
This sequence comes from Hymenopus coronatus, assembly GCA_030762935.1. NCBI lineage: Eukaryota > Metazoa > Arthropoda > Insecta > Mantodea > Hymenopodidae > Hymenopus > Hymenopus coronatus. The sequence continues at coordinate 193,716,937 of CM060900.1, read as the reverse complement.
AGAATCAACAATTCAGTCAAGGGGTAGCTGGACACAATACTAGTAAACCCAATAGAAAGAAGGAAAGAAAGGAAAGCAAGCTACCATTTATTTTATTGAGTTTCTTGTTTTATTGCAAACAGTAAAAATGTGAAGTAAAATAAATGCAATTGATGTATGCTTTAAAGTAATGATATAATGTTGTGTTAAACATGATATAAAAATAATATTCTTAAGATATCAGAAGTACACAATTTTTCAATATCCTTAACTTTTTCCATGCAGTTTAATTAAACATTAGTTATATATAGTTACACTCTCAAGTTAAAATGAAGTATAAACAACAATTTAAGCTAAATGCATTTAAAAAACCTAAAGAAGAAGGAAAATAAATGCATTCATTCTATCAAAATTTGGGCTAGTAATCTTTTCCCCATATTATTTTCTGCTTCTATATTAAATATAGGCAGTTAATATATGCAGTTTAATCTATAATTCTTAACACTTATCTGGAGGCTTCAGTAGTATACTGTAAGAGCATTTATTCATTAATTGATAATTCATTGCTTTGTTTATATTATCTATTTGTGTTAATCTTCCTAAGTTTAAAAGCCCATATGCAAGTGTTCCAAAACAGTGCATTTCACGAATGTATTTCACATTGTATGGGTTTAGTCAATTAACAATAGTTCTCAATAATAAATGCATGAAAACTGTTATTTCAATTAGAATATCATATATACTCTGCCATAACTTTTAACAGTATTAACTAATTCCTTGGAAGATTTACAGCCACAGCAGGGGCTATCAAAATGGGACTAATTAACTCAACAGTATGACAACATATGGACATTATAACCACATTTCTTATAGAACTTATGCTATGGAAATGTATTTCAAATATTAACAAATATTTTTATGTTTAATCAGTTACACCTGAAACATTCAAAATTTTCATGAATGTACCAAAAACTCCGCCATGGTACTTCAAAACAAACTCATTTTACATGATTGTGCTGTATATGTATCATGCAAGAATACAAAGTGCAGTCAGTCAAGAAATGGAAGAAGTTACACAACTACTAATTGATATTCACAACAGGATATTACAAAATATTCATCCCTTTCTAACTTAGGCTCACTGTTTCTTTCAAGTGAAGATGCTAATACAATTTCTTCATTTTAGTTATATTTTACATTTAGAAGTAATCACTAAATACTCCTTTGCAAGCACTAAGATTTTAAACAAACTTCAGAAGCAATCATCTGGTGTGAAGACATGGCACTGTTTCCTCTTTGTGACAGTTAAATAATCACAAGAAAAACTGTTTAATGGGTTTCAGTGAAAAGATGTTTGATTCTGAAATCATCTGAAGAATACTTTTACAAATTTTTGATGGAAATTTCTTCAGTCACCAGTTATCACTTATGTAGACTTTAGTTCTGGCATTCATCATCTAACCTATGCACTTAATTAACTGCATGACACATCACCAACATAACAGCTAAATTAGTCTTCAGTGGCAATAGAAACTGGAATGGAAGTAGTGAATGTTGGAGTCTCGAGTTCTTCATGTTTTTTCATCTTCATTCCCTGTAAAATTTAAATGGAAATTTTTAGTCTTGGCTGGTTATAAATTAGTACACCTCCCTAATGTATTAAATTCATTATACAATCAAGTTTTACACTAAGAAATCTCTAAAATCAAATGTTGTAGCACTTTCTTAATAAGCGCACATACTGTCCTGAATAAAGATAGTGGTACTTAAAATGCTTTAAGACAAATACACCATGCAGCTTTTATTTTCGGACGGGGGTTGCTTATCACACCTTTTAACAATTCAGGTCTGCATAGATGAAGTAAGTGAAATGAGCCTGGAGACTAATGAGCACAGAAGAAAATCCCAATTCTTTTCCCTTTCTTATAACAAGGGAATACTCCAGAAAAGACCATGAACAGACAACTCAGGCCAACCAAGATTCAAACCTGAGTGCCCTGAATCAGAAGGAAGATCTGTTTTGCCATTCTATAGGGTAGGAATTATGTGGTGTTGCCCAAGAATGGGGGGATTTTATAATTTGTAGCCATTATGACACCGCCTATGCACTTTGAAAGCAGATGCGACACATTGTGATAAAGAAGAATGGGCTGTATTTTGTGTCCAAGACACTTCAAATATGGTCATCTGATTTAGTACTACAGGTGTTTAACATTTAAAGTTAGAGATTCTATCTCTCTTGAACATGGGTAACCAATTCACTAATTCCAAATCAAAACACATTTTGTCAGATCAACCAACCTTAAATTTTGACCAATAGAGTTGTTCAAAGAAAGCCATAATTATATAGGAATTCAACAGTACATCATGAAGTTGTACACGAATTGTATATAAACAAAGCTTTAGAACAGGAAATAACCATCATTCCATTTTTTTCATTGTTCCATTTATATCCCGCCTTTAACTGCAGATCCCAATAGCAGGTCCCTTTAGAACATATTGCTTATTGGCAATGGTTTTAACTCATGTATTGATATCAATGGGTTAGTATTTATTTTTATTTTAATCATTAGATTACACTCACATTCATATTTTCAGACCTTGAAAACTAAATGAAATAATCTGGGCTAGAGGAAAATCCCTATCATCCAGGGTCCCTTGCACAGCAGGCAGGTGCTCTACTGACTGAGCTATAGGATCAGCCATCATTATTCTTATGCCTATGTCAGATTGGGTTTTTATAGAACAATGAATAACTCAAATTTGAAATATAGTTTATGAGCTATAGGATCAGCCATCATTATTCTTATGCCTATGTCAGATTGGGCTTTTATAGAACAATGAATAACTCAAATTTGAAATATAGTTTAAGAATCAGTCAGATTAATGCTCAGAGGACTAAAGCAGTAATAGAATTATGCAAATTTACATAGATTTAAGTTTATATATATAATGTATTTAAGAGTTATGTACAATTTGGGGAAATATTACCATAGCACTTAAGAGTATGTTAAGAGTATGAACAATAAGTATAGGGGGATAATTGTATAATGTATATATCAATGGTTTAACTCTCCAGGAGCTGCACTTCCCAATTAAGCAACACTTGCTTAAACTGCACAGAAATTGACAGTAAAAGACAGTTTTATATTAAAAAACCATTATTTCAATTTAGTTATTCAATCAAACCATATTTAGAAAATATTTAGTAAATAAACAATTTATATTTTAACAACATATACACACATCTGTGATGCATATGCAAAGCCACAATGGTGTTTTAACAAAATACAAGAAGAGTGAAATTAGAAGAAATAACTCCACAATTAAACTTGAAAATTTGCAATGATCATAAAAACCTGTGCATTTGATAACAGTGCTGAACCATATTCAACACACATAAGCAGTACCAGAAACCAAAAGCTGGACAAAATGCGACATTAATGATCACTGACTCATATAATTTAACATTAAAACATGATAATACTAATAATGCAAATAGGGAGATAAAGTATACAATGTCAAATATGCAAACTGAATAAAATTGCACAGGAGTTTAAGAATGAGCAACTTTACTTTTGTAACAAGTGTCTTTATTAACTCAACAATTAGTTACAAACAGTTTTTAAATCACTGTTGCAAATAGTTCACTCGATGTTAGACAGTTGACAGTTAATGGCTGCACGCCATCCATGACTCATGCTCCACTGCGTACTACACTTTAGTCATTCACTACTCAGTGCAACTCACATCACAACTCACTGCAATACTGCCTCCTTTTTATAGCAAGAATATGTCGCAGACTTTCTGGAAACAGAAGAAGAAGATATTGGACGCTGAAGCTTAGATAAACATTGAGAGTCATGTTCCCAAAAGTTCCTCTTACATCTTCCATTCTGCCATTGTTTACATAGACAACTATGATTTCTCACATTCCAGCTCCACCGTCGCATACCACAGTGAACCTAAGGTCACATACATGGACAGCATTGTCACTCCCCCCTCCTGAGAGCTGGTGATCCCAAACCACCTTGTCGGAAACCTTGGCTGTTGACTTGCCAGTCGTAATGGATCTTGCTACCTAGATGTTTTGCAAGGCCATCATATGCTGTCATTAAGTCGGTCTACGAGATGCTCCATGTAGTCAACTGCTGACTGTTCTGTTCCAGGACGACTCCCAAACAACAGGTCACATGGTAATCGCAGCTCTCTGCCAAAGACCAAACTGTCAACCTGGTGGTGTTATGGGTTGAAGAGCAGTAGGCCAGCAAGAAAAATGGCACCCTCATATCCCAATCTGACTGGCTACAACCTTCCATAGGTCTTCTTCTAGGGTCTTGAAGTACTGCTCAACCATGCCATCCGAATATGGGTCAAGAGGAGTCATACCTTGTGCACTCACTCCAGTGTTTCCCTCACGAGATTGGACTCAAAAGTTATTGGTCTGATCATTGTGTAGCTCCATGACACCCCATAGCAACAAAACAGTTCCTCCATGAGGCAGTTTGTGATGGTTTTGGTCTCTTTGCTAGGGATGGCAGACACTTCCGACCACTTGGAGAAGTAATCCATGGCGACCAACAGACACCTGTTGCCCCTGTTGCATACAGAGAATGGCTCTGTTACAACCATAGCTATGCGTTCGAAGGTTGCTCCTGCATTATACTGCTGAATGTGACCCTGGCTCCTGATCTGTGGGCGTGACTTGCTGCACAAACACGACATTGGTGGCAGCATCTGCCCGTCGTCTTGGCCAGTAGTACCACTGATGGTTCAGTTGGGTCCCAAAATCCCTGCAGGACTTCCACGACCTTATCCCAAGGATTAGCTGCTCTCTCTGGAACTTCCCATCAGGTGACTCCCATACTCTGAACAGCACCCCACCCTTTATCTTCAATTGAATCCCACTGGGCCCAGTGGGACTTGTATAAAGTACTCCTTGGTGCAATGTCCTCCCAGCTCAGCCTAGTCCCTGCCTCCACTTCTCCCAAGAGTGGACTCAAGTCTGCATCCACCAGCTGATCCCTCCTCAGCCCTGCATTGCCACATCCTGCTGCAGGCACCACTGAAGTAAGATAAACAGCTGTGGTTCACTCTCTCTCTTTTCAACTGTAGTGCAGTGGCCGCACTCCTCTGGACATGGTATCTAAATTGGCATGGTTCCTTCCCTTCTGATGTTCAGATGTAAAGTTGTATTCTTGCAGTCTCTGGACTAAATGGGCTGTCTGTCTGTCCCTCCAGGTTCTTAAAGCTTAACAATCAGGTGAGGGCAGAGTGGTCAGTTCTCTGATGGAATGGCTGACCATACAGGTACTTGTGGAAGTGCTCCAGCGCCTTCACTACTGCCATGAGCCGGGTAATACAGTGGCTCTTTTCTGCTTTGAAGAGTGTCTTGCTGTAGTAAGCAATTACTCGCTCCCGGCTATCCTGGATCTGTGGCAGAACATTGCCAATGTTGGTGTCGCTGACATCAGTGTCCATGATAAAGTCACCACCAGGTTGTGGAAATCCCAAAATAGGAGCACTGCAGAGTGCTGACTTTAGTGCCTGGAATGCAGCCTCATCTTCTTCTGACCAAACGTAAGGCTGGTGCTCTTCCATCAGACGGGTAAGAGGTTTCGCGATGTTGGAAACCTCTGACAAACCAGTAGTAGTAGCTGCATAGGCCCAGGAAACTTCTTCACAGCTCTCATTTTTGTTTCAGATGAGGCCAATCTCTCACCACCCAAGCTTTCTCTGGGTCTGTTGCCACTCCAGATGGTGAGACTATGTGGCCCAGGTAGTTCACTTCCTTGCAGAAGAATTGGCACTTCATGTTCAACTTAGCTGCCTGCAGCCTTTGCAATATCTTGGTCAAGTTTTCAAAATGTTCTTCGAAGTTACTACCCATGATTTTATCCAAATAGAGCAGGCAGGCATCATAAGTCAACCTTCTCATCACTGATTCCATGAGATGCTAGAAGGTTGCTGGCTCATTGCAGAGCCCAAAGGGCATAACTGTAAATTGCCAAAGCCAGTTGAAAATGTTGTCTTCTCCTTGTCTCTAGGATCTAAGGCCCCTTGCAGGTATCCCACTTTCAAATCCATGGTCGAGAACCACTGGGTGCAGCAAGTGTGTTGTCAATCTGTGGTAAGGGGAAACTGTCCTTTTTTGGTAATGGTATTAAACTTCCTGTAGTCCATGCAGAAGCATAGATTGTTGTTGTTGTTCTTCTTCTTCACTAAGACTAAAGTGGAGCACCAAGGGCTGTCAGACTTTTTAATGATTCCCCTAGACTTCCTGTCCTCCAACATGTCCCTTTACCACCACGCTTATGGGAACAACTGCATTGTCATTCAGGATCACCTGGCAGATTCCTGGATGTCCTCCTGGGCAATACCTCATCTCCTGCGAGTCGAAAAACTCTCCAGCTGACGTCAACCTTTGCCTTGTGGCTTTTGAGGACATCTAATTTGATGATATGAATGCTGAGATAAATAACAGAATGCAAGGACAGAATATTTTTGAGTTGGATTTGTAACACTTTAAATATCACTTGTGTATTGTTTTACCAGACCGGTTTTGAGGCCATGTGGGCTTCATTGTCGATGGTTGCCATCTGAATTTCTAAGGAGGTTCTATGTTGAGGCATGTTGATTCCTGGTGACTGATTGATGAACTTCCACAATGTGTTTTGTGACAGCAATTCAAAGTTAAAGGTTTTTAACAATGTAAATTTTCTCCTAGGCATCAAGCTCTGCTGCATATCCGGTGGGTTTTATAAGGCATATATTTGATGTTATTTCATGGTTAGTAGACCAAAAATGGTGTGATTTGTCATTTTGTTTATATTTTGCTGCTCTCAAGTGTTTTTTTAGACTAGTTTCAAAGTGTCTTTTAGTTTTACCAATGAAAAATTTGTTGCAATCTGTGCAATTTATTCCGTAGATTCCTGATTTTTGTGTTCTGGGAAGTTGTTGCAGAGCATTTTTGTAGGCTGAACTTATTGGGGGGGGGGGGCCAAGTGTGATTTTATGTTTTTCGAATATTTTTTGAAACTTGTGGTGTAGTTTTGGATGATAAGTGAACCTTTTGAAGTAAGGTTTATCTATTGGTGAGCTCAATTTTGTAATGTCTGTGATTAGATTCTGTTGTTTACATTGTTTTATATTTTATGTATTAATTTTTGGTTAAAGCCATTGTGTTTTGCTGTAGACATAATGTGTTTATATTCTTCATCTTTTAATGGCATGTAGACCAGTCTATGGGTGAGGCTATTCAATACAGCATATTTGTGCACTATAGGATTGTGGCCATTATTCTTAATATAGTTGTCAGAGTGTGTGGGTTTGTGATAGATACCAAAGGTCAATTTGTTACTTTCTCTGATTATTTTCATATGTAGAAATGGAAGGTAGTTGTCTTTTTCAATTTCTATCATGAACTGTATTGTTTTCTGTTGTATGTTAAGCAATTTGAGGGAGTCCTGCATGAAACGTTTGGGGACTATGGCAAAGATGTCATCAACATACCTATGCCAAGTCTTCAAGAAGTGCAGGAATGTGTGTTTCCAGGTAGTTGATGTGAAGGTTTGCCAAAAGTGGTGATATTGGGTTACACATTGTGAGGCCTATAGTTAGTTGGTATCTGCTGTTGTTGAAGGTGAAGTAATTCTGATCTAGGCAAAGTTTTGTTAAGTTTATGTAGTCTTCTAGTTCTTTTACTATTTCATTGTGGGTTAGCCAGCTTTCTAGATGTTTTAACATCTGAGGAATGGGTATGTTTGAGTACATTGCTGTGATGTCAAAGGATACTAAACTGTCTTCAGGTTTTATTTCTAGGGTGGAGATTTTGTTGATTACATATGTACTTTGAGTTTTTTTATGCTTAAGCTGGGATATTTTGGTAATAATGTGAACTTCTGCACTAACCATTTTGAGAGACTGTATGTAAGGAAATCTATATTGTTGACTGTTGGTCGTATGGCATGCTTTGAGGATTTTTGGAAGGGCATAAAGTCTGAGTAGAATTGGGTGGTTTGGTTTCAATCTGGTTTTTGTGCTGTTTGGGACTGTTTTTGTTGCTTTTAATGCTTTTTTACATTGCTTCAATGAATCTGTTTTGACTTTGGTGAAAATATTATCTTGTAACATATTTTAAACTCTGATGGTTATGTCAGATTTATCCAATATTACAATTGTGTTACTTTTATCCATTTTGACATATATTATTGGCTTGGATTTTAGGTCCTTGAGGATTTTTTTTATTTGGAAAGTTATTTCTGGTTCTTTAAGTACAGTTTCACATTCATTTTTAATGACTGTTTTATCTTTTTCTTTTACGTCTGCACATGCTATTTCTATATATACTATTAGGTCTTTTACCTGGTTGGAGTAAGTTATACATGTTTCTAGGCCTTGGTTAAGTAATGATATCGCTTTGTTATGGAAGGTTTGAGTGGACATGTTTACAACTTGGTTATATGGAGTGTTTTATGGTTGGTGAGTTTTCTTTTTAAGGTTAGCTGTCAAAGTTTTGTTTTGCTGTAAACACAGGTTGTTTAGTCTCTTCTTCAGTTTTTGTGTTTTCTTGCTTAAAATTGGTAGGAAGTTAATAAACAAATTTTGCCATGCAATGTATCCAAGGGTATTTGTCAGCTTTAAAATGAAGTTCATAGTGTTAATATCCTTGAAACAATAGGTAATGACTACAGTCATAGTAATGGTGATTCTAGGCTTATAAGTCCACCTCAAGTGCAAATTAAAGTTACAGGAGAGATGATAAATGTATAAACTGATACTGGCGCTAGTACCTGTGTTTGCAACAAGAAATTTTTTAACAGCTTAGTTACTAAGGGTAACATAGAATATTTTCCAGTGTGTAATGTCTTTTGCAGAGTTGCAATTGGTAAAAAGAAAGAAAGTTTCAGCATGAAAGGTGCTTTTGTGGGAATATTTTCTTAGTCGTACCAAAATTATCTGCAAGTGTAATATTAGGCAGTGATTTCTTATTGACTTGGCATGCTGTGATTGATTTTGGGGAAAATATAATGGAGCTACAATATGAAAGCGATGTTATTCCTCTCTAGAAAGAAAATGTTTATGAATATAATAATGAGAGGAATAATGGTGAATTCTAGAATAGAGGTTTTTCATAGAAAGTATAAAAATAATAAGGACAAAATAATAAAGATGTTAGGAGTATATATTGAGGGAATTAATAATGATTTTTAATCTGAGCATGCCCGAGTATAATATGTGTCGAATGTATGCTGCATATGAAAGTAAGCAAATGTATGGAAGATGAGGTACCCATGGCAATGAATAGAAAATGTTCAAACAAGAGCTATTTTGAGTATGAAACACAGTTACGTATGATTGATTAAAAGTTAAATAAGTGCCATAATTTAAATAATTACCAATTGAGTAAACTTAAAGCTGTATTAATTGACAATCTAGGTCCATTTAGTGACAAGCCTGGCAAGTGTAACAAATATATACACATGTTTGAGGTAACGGAATCACACCTTACTCCCAGAAAAGCCAACTCATACTCCTAGCAATAAAAACACAAGCAGACCACATGATAGAAAGTATGTTGCACAAGAATGGAATAAAATTGTACCATAACTCCACGTATTTTCCTCAAGGAACCTCTGGAAATGTTGCTTGAGGAATGTCACCACATATTTCAGGTTACTTTGTCATGCAAATAACAAATCTTGGGTGAAAAACTGTAAATATATTGAGGATGTAATCAAACAGGTGTAGATAGTACTACAGGGTTACCTGGCATAATTCAAAAATAAAGAATTATATGAAGAAGAGAAAGCATATTTGGCATTCCAAAGTATAAGAAGTCAGAACAACAACAAAATGAAAGTTGAAAGGCATAAAAGAAAATGGAATCCATCCATTGGCAATCCTATTTTAGTAGAGAGAAAGAATATTTGAAGTGCAAATAAAAATGTATATCACCATATGAGCCTTTTGTACAAGGGTCCATATTATATTGATAATGTGTATAATGACTATACTTTTAAATTGAAGAATCAAATAGCAAAAATTTTTGGAAAATATCATTAACAAATTTTGCTGCCTTACAAGTTACCCATGTATTTGTAAATAATGTTTATAAGAGTGAATGTTGATAAGGATGGATGCAAAAAAAATTACTCTTAAAGCAACTGTTTTCTCATGTATTAAGAAATTTGTGAGAATGGATGAATGATTATGTTTGTAAAATACTTGTTTCATGTTCATTTAGGGTTGTTGCTGGGAATATTTTAAGCTTATGTGATCAGCTTATAAAAAAAATCTCTCATACACTCACATAAGCACAAAAGGGGTATTGTGAAGCAATATTTATATCTGCCACGTTTGTTTGTTCACATATTAGTTATAGCCTTCCTGGTAAGAGAACATCTTTTTTACGTAATTCTATATTTTATTCATTATTCCGCGAGTTCTTTTTGGGAAGACAGAATTTTGTTGCATTTTTGTTCCTCATCAGTCAATTTTTGTGTATGGTGACAAGCAGTTTGATTTTGGATAAATACATTTTTTTAGCAACGTAAAAATTTTTTCACAGTAACCAGGTAAGATTTTAAATTTGAATCAGTTCTTCGATAGACCTTATCAGTGAAGGAGGTTAATTCTAAGAGATAATTACTTCTTTGATGGGTCTCGTCAGCAAAGGAGGCCAGTGTGTTATTCTACGAGATAATTACTTCTTCAATGCATCTCGTCAGAGAAGAAAGTATTAGTGATATTTGACGAGATAATTATATTTTTCCAGGAAAATAATTAAGAGTATTTTCCGGAATATTTTTGTCAAAGTGATAAAGGAGGATAATAATTTAAAAGAAAAATATAGGACATAATTTGAGTATCTTGGTGATACTAATATAATTCATTGGAATTTTAATTGTGCGTATTTAAAATGATCTATTGTTTCAAACAGAAGGCTATCGTTTATGCTGATTTTGATTGCTGTTGAAAATTTATAAAATAAAAAGAAAATCACTTGAGAGAAAAGTCTTCCTTTCATAAGTAATTCCTGCACCACTTACGTGCCCTTGTGTAAAGAGATCTTGTAAAGTGCTCTGTTGACACGCTACCAGCCGACCAGCCGCACACTATAATATTCAGTGCTTTAGCTATATGAATGGCCAGCACACACCATTGTCTGGTTCTCCCTATAGGTCTCTAGACATGCAAACATACTTTAACTCTACAAAACAAAGTCTGCATACTATGCATTTTGTTGCTGTCCAGTGAAGAAAACCCATGATGGTGGTGAACCTACATACATGTGTAATTGTCCTGGCATAGCACTATATACCAAACAGTGTGGTGCATTATTCTGGCTGTTATCTTAATAGAACCAAAATTCCTATATCGTACTTGTCCTCCTCTTCCTCAACAAAAACAACAAATTAGAATGGAATTTAATGCTTTTTCACATATATGGTAAAAACACTTTTCTGCCCACATAGAAGTAAAAATACCTGAATTGGTATGTCATAAAAAGGTGTCCATCACCTACATTTTAGGGGTGAACTATAGAACTTGCCAAGTATGCTACTGTTAGCCAAAAGCATGGAGAGTCTAATGAGAAAACTGATAACTCACCTGTGGAAAGTCTAGATAAGGGAAAGTTATATTAAGGAGGGAAAAAGACACACAAAATTTGTGTGGCAAGTTACATTAATGATAATATTTACAAAAAACTTTAAGGAAACTGAGTAGATGATTACCGAAAAATAATTCTCTGATGAAAAATAGTGAATGTTTGGTTATTCACTGGAAAATGAACAAACAGCTGTCAATGGAGGCATCTAGTAAAAGGAGAGGTTCAATCAAGTTTTATTCATATAATATATTTTAAAAAGCATTCTACTAAATAAATGGAAAGAAGAAAAAGCATATTAAAATTTACTTCTTAGCAGTCAGTTCAATTGTACCATTCAATTGCACCAAGAAAAATTCTTCTTTTATGTGGCTTCTTGTAATCCAGATAATTTAATTCTCATGCTAAAAACAGCATTAAGAATTGTTGCTATGTTTTGAAAATTATTCTTCAGTAAAGCATGCTAAAACAAAGAGCTTTCATCATTAACAAGACTTGAACCTTATTGGCAAATAACATGAATCTCTACTCAGAATAAAATTTGTACAGAAAAGCCGGCATGTATTGTCGAAACAGGAAATTACAAATATAACAGAAACTTTTGGAATATCTTATACCATGCAACTAATTTGAAACTTGCATCCTACTTTATTAGATAATCTGAATTTTGACCGTCATGCATATCATTAAACTTTATTGCCTCTGTTAGAGGTTTCAAATTTATATCACCATGGGATTCAAACTATAGTGTAAACCATAGTTGTACGCATAAGGGCGATTCAAATATAAATGGTAATTGAGTACTGTGCAGGCAGATCCGAGCAGGATGGTGGAGTGGGGGGATGAAGGTGGGTTGTGTTAAGAGAGGAGGAACCACCTTGGTTAGCTGCTTTGATACATTTTAGCACCAGTACAGCCACGAGTGAACAAGAGGTTCCTTTGCCTATTGCATAATATTATAAAGTTTCTAACCAATAAAGGGGTTATACCCTCACAAATTTCAACTCATTTGAAGGCACAGTTGGGTACACTACACTGTCCCAGAATCAAGTGTTTACATGGGCCAGACAATTTATGGGCAACCAAGGAATTGTACAAAATGAAGGTGATGCCCAGCATCCAAGGCCAAGTCTCACAAATGACAACATCCATGCCATTCGAGAGCATATTGAAGGTAATCACTGCTGCACTGAAGTGGGTGTTAGCATTGGGAGCACTCATACCATTATTGGTGAACATCTTGGATTTTAAAAATAATCAATGCTCAATGGGTTCCTAAGTTGTTAACCGAGCAGCAAAAACAGGTCAGGTTGAAGATTTGCAAGAGACTTCTGAATCACTTCCAATAAGAAGGGGAGGATTATTTTAAGTGCATCTTCACATGTGATATGACATGGGTCCATCATTTCACACTGGAATCCAAAAATGGCAAGCAAAGAATGGTGAAGAAAGGATGAAGCCTGCCCAGTGAAGGCCCAAACTTGCTGGTCAGGCAGAAAAGTTCTTGCAACAGTGTTATTGTACTACAGTGGAATTTTACTCAATTTTCTTCATGATTGATGTACAGTAAATGCAGCTTACTATTACAAATTGTTAAGGTCAGCAAAAGCCACTTAATGAAACAAAAGATGCCATATGCCCATCAGAGATCTCATCCTTCTCCAAGACAACACTAAGCCTGACACTGCATATTTGATAACAAATACATTAGGGTACATGCACTGGGAGCCACTAGAGTGCAGATTCGCCCCCACTCCCCCGACTATTTTTTGTTTGCACCCATGAAGGAATTGCTTGGAGAGCAATGTTTTGAGACTAATTAAGATGTTGAACATTTGCAAAATTGGTTGATGACATTCCCTCAAACATTTTTTGAGCAAGAAACATTCAAGCTTACAAATTGTTGGCAAAAGTGTGTAGAGCGTGAAGGAGGATCTGTACAGAAGAAGAGGTATCACATCTGTATATGTTTAATCAATAAATATATAAAAAATTTCAGTTTATATTTGAATCACCCTCATAAATATGAGGGTTGTTCACAATGCTCTCAGCATGATACGTGAAACTAAAGACTTTTAACTCATCTTGTTTTATTTTTCAAAACGTCACCTTTCAGGTCTATACAGTTTGACCAACAAAATCAGTGTGAGTTAAGCAGCTTGCAATGATTGAGTTTCCAATAGAACTTGTGTCCCAATTGATACAGATCAAAGACTGAAGGCTGGGACTCAATGACTCCATATTGTAGGACAATGGGCTGTTTGCATGCTTGGTGGAAATTACAATGGAGAACCTATAATTTCTATGACCAAGAAAGGGAAGGTCAAAAACTTTAATGGATGCTCACTATTTTCATGTTGATAAGATTTATAAAACGGAACCACTATATAATTCAGAGAGGGGTTTATCAACAATGGATACTTACCAAAAGTCTATAAATGCTCTTTCCTAGTATGGAATTGAAGAAGCAGGACATTAGCTAGGATTGCTTCTTAAAGTGCAACATAATATTTACCTAATAACACTTTCACAGGGGATGCAAGTTTGTTTCAGCCTGATGGATTAATTAATTACCAAACAATTAATAATTTACATGTGTTTTGGAATTATTAATGTTTATGATCTTATGATTTATTAGACTATTAGGGTAATTAAGGGTAGAAAAACTCATTATATAAGTTTTTAAAGGCTATGCAAAGAAGTTGACAGGTACAGATTGCTAAATGCCGAAAATATTTGCAACTACAACTTCAACTATTGTGTTTTTTTAGAGGGTCAGATCTCTTTTGTAATATTGTTTGATGATGTGGTGTGAAGAAAAGTGGCTAAGGCAACATAGCAGTTTCTCAGGGAATCACATGAAAATCATTGAACAAAAGACAGATGACATGTGACGCAGATAAATAAACATGCAGAAAAAGAATTACATAAGACATCAATGTACAAAATTTGTAGAAATTCATGGAAACTCTGCATAGTTTGATAAAAAGTATGCCACTGTTCAAAATATAGGCTCAGTGTAAGGGGTTATTGGGGGTGAGAAGATTTTCTTTAACAAATGTTTTGCATTGTTGGAAGATACTAAACAAACAGCTAGTTTTGCATGCACAGACATTTTTCAAAAATGCTATTTTCAGACAGGGAGTCTTAACTCTTTTAGTCCCAATCACAATCTAATCATGATCCGAATATTATGCGAAAATTGCCAATCACGATCTAATTGTGATGCCATTTTCATACGTATTAACTCTTTCCAGTGGGAAAGTCTGTTTGCTTTCTATGTCATAGCCATAGAGAAAGATTTTATGGAGCTTTTCAGGACGTTATCTTCACTCCACAGTGTTAAATTAGCTCCAAATTTAATTTCTCTAGCCAGGGTTTGTGTATGTTGGTTGAATCAGGTGTCGTCTAACCAAAGGTTACAAACCGAAGAGAAAACAAGAGCTGCAGTTTGTATTGTATTAAGAAAGCAAGTGATTTTGAATTTTCAGTCCTTGATGAAAGAGTTTCTGACATCGAAATAAAGATAGGAAGATATATATGCTAGCTTCAGTGATGAAAATGCTTCCCAAAACAACAGACCTCGTATGCATGCAAATAATCTGTGTACTTATCAAAATGGATTTATGGAGGTGTAACCAGACAATTAATACAATGTGATTCAACCATTTAGCTATGCAATAACACAAGTGCGAAATTTTACAGTAATCTATGTTACATATGTATCCTATTGCTTTATGCCATTTTCATTAATAGTGGTATCATGCTTATGTGTGTGTTTTTGGTGAACATTTTTTTTTTCAGGTTACATGAATTCATTTTTTTGTATTTTAAGAAATAAAACAACAGACCATAACAAGGTGGTTCTTTTTTTTGGTAAAGACATTTCTATACTTTCATTTAATTAGCATGAACTTTCTGAGCAGTAAGCTTTGTATACCTTAATTATTGATTATTTTGGGATTTTTAATTTTACTTTCTTTGTTTTTAATTTCTTAAAAATATTGAAAAGTCTTCTCATCCATATAATGCATATTATACTTCAGACAAAAGAGTTTACTAAATGTGAAAAAAAGATTCAGCTCCATATGTAATTTGGTACTCATTTTATTACAAATAATTTAAAACCCTGCATTCTCCTCTAAAATTGCTTGGAACTTTTCAGATGGCATTTTGCTATTTGGGCTGGCACTAAAAGGGTTAAAATGTGCATTTCCAGGACAAAATTTTGGAATGCAATACTTCTACTTACTAGATGTAGTAGACAAACTAAAAATCAAAACAACTTGTTTTTTTAACCTGAAATTTCTTCCACCTTTCCACTGTTATATATTTTGTTGAGTGCTCTGCCAGCAGTCAGGGAGAGTGGATGCTCCAGAAGTGTAAAAAATAAGGACATAAATGATCAAAGGGCAACCAAGAAAGATGGAAATATTAAAACATATGCAAGGAATGGAAGAAAGGCTGGGAAATAAAATGAATAACCTGGGAATAGATATTAAAGAAGAGATAAGAATGGAATTGCAGCAAACGAAGACAGAAGTTCAGGGGCTCAACATAAGAATGGAAACTCTGGAAGACAAACTTAGAAAATTCAATCTGGTGATATCAGACGTGCAAGAAAGAAGAGGGATATGACCAACACAGGAGATGAGGGAGATCCTAGAATGCAAACTTGAGACGAAGCTAAAAGTTTGGGAGATCGCGGGAGCTTTTGGCAAGCAAAGCAGGAGACAGATGATTGTCACTAGATTTGTATCAACACAAACGATATTTGAAATACTGAAGAGAGCGAGGAAATCAAAGGGAATGATTATCTTCATAAACAAGGACTTATCCATGCAGCAGAGAGAGTTAAAGAAAGAATTAGTTCAACAATGACACAAGGCCACACGTGGTGATGGGACATGTTTAGAAACACGAAACAGAGTGGCAGATGGTCAAGGTCAGGCGACTGTGAGGCTACCAAGAAAGAAAATATCTCCCAAGAGAAAGCTAATAGAAGAGGCAAGCCAGCTGGCAGGTGGGAGTGGGTCATGGTCATGCAGGGGACTGACAGCTGAGGATTTGTCATCGAGTGTGTTATCAACCCCGTGTGGGAGCATACAACTGCAAGTTGCGGACAGTGATGCAGAAGTGAAAATTAAGAAGTATGGGTAGATTTAAAGATTTTAGGTTCAGAAAGGGCTGAGTTAAGCTCTGAGGTATGGGCATGTCAATGAGATATAACAAAAGGTACAGCTGTTAGCATTAGCTGAAAAATGGTTTAGGGAGAAGGGATAATTGGGGTTCAAGGCTTCAGGTTTTTAAATAAGGGTAGGGAAAGAATAAGGAAAAGAGTCTAATATCTGTAGGCATAGGTTTGTTGGTGAGCAACGAATTGAAAAATAAAATTAAGGAGAGGAGATCAGTAGTTAAAGGGACTAATGTGGTTGTTAATAAGAGAGTGGGAATTATGTCAAAGAATTATATATAACCCACCAAGGATTGAAAGTTTTATAGTGGGGAGTTCTTACGACAGAAGGGGATTAAATGAGATTAAAAATGATCACCCTACTATAGAGGTTGTACTAGCAGGGGAGTTTAATGCGAGAATTGGAAATAGAAGAGTTGAATGTGTTAGGGTCAGAAGAGGGAGAAGAAAGTGGTGAAGGCTGGATAAGATATAGTAATGGTAAAATTGTGAATGATGAAGGTTTAGGTTGGTGGAGTTTTGTGAAAACAATGAATTAACAATTCTGAATGGATGTTGGGGGGCGATAACTTGGGGGAATTCAGCTTTTCCAGTGCTATGGATTGTAGTAGAGAGATGTTGCCTCGAGTGAGGAAGTTTAAGGTGATGAATATGGTTGGTACTAGTGCATGTTTTCCTTTGTTAATGTTATTGGAGGGTAGAAAATTGTGTTAGTGAAGTGGATGAAAGACAAGATGTCTATAGATATAGAATGGAAAATTACAGCTGGAATTCTGAGAGAAGTGAAGAATTCTGTGAGACATTGGACTCAATAATGGGTAAATTGTGTATATATGCTATAGAGCTAATGCTGAGGGGGAAAAGTGAGGTAGCAACTGAGTTATGAGAGTTTGTATTGAAATGGGCTGGTAGGAATTGGAGATAAATAATAAACAGAGCCAGGATTTGTATGCAAAATGCACAGAGTTTTTGAATAGTCTAAATATATGCATTAGCAGTAATATTTACCATTCTCACCTTTAAGATGTCATTAGTGCAGTTTTAAAATGCACATAAATGAATATTTTGGAAAAACTGATTTTGAATGCACATTTATTAAAATTTAACACGGAATGGCATATTTTTCTATTTCTAGCCTAAATAAAAATTCTAGTTGGTTCACACATGCAATAGTTTTCTTTATTTTCTTGATATGACAACTAGTGACTGTAGTTGTGCAATTTCATTGTATAAGCTAATTGTTTACCTATGTTGCAAAAGAAGCTGGCATTCCTCTTCTTCATAGTGAGACAATGTCATCTGAGGTATGACGTAAGATCATATCTGCCAAATGTGTTTAGTTAAGTTTACTTGCAGTTGCAATCACAGTTCAGAAATAAGAGTAGGGAGTGAAGAGCACTTTTGATTCGTTATGCCACCGGTAAAATTGTCACATTCACCTGTGTTACGTAAATATGTTATTGAGTTTGGGAGTGATAATTTTAGTGAGGATGGACAAGTATTATTTTGTTTATCATTTGAATGAAGTATTGCTTCTGACATAAGGTTCCAAGTAGTACAGCATCTGAACAATGTGAAATACAAACAAAATGCAGCCAGAAAATTTGCTTTATATCCAAAATTTGTAAATATGTAATTTACTGAGCTGGCCAACATCCCTGGAGGTTCAGGTGACTCATTCACCAAGGAATTGTGTTCAGCATTTATAAGTGCAGACATTCCTCTTTGGAAAATAAATAATATCCATCTTAAAGTTGTTTAGAAAAGCATAAAAATAAAACAGTGCCTGATGAATCTACCCTTCACAAAATGTGTGCACCCAAGTGTTTCAACAAAGTTATTCAAGAAATTTGGGAAGCGTTAAAACATGAAAAGATTTGGGTTTTGGTGGACGAGACCACAGATGCTGCAGGCCAGTGTGTATGTAGTGTAGTAATCAGTGCAATGAAACCAGGAAGTAAAACTTACCTGTTAAATGTTCAAATATTAGAAAGGGTAGACCATCCTACAATTGCAAAATCTTTAACAATTCCCTATCCTTTTTGTGGCCAAATGGTATAGAATATACAGTGTCCTGTTATTTCTTACAGATGGTACTCCATAGATTGAAAAAGCAGCAAATGCATTAAAAGTTCTCTATCCCAAACTAATATATTTGACCTGTTTAGCCCTAGACTACACTGCATAGCAGAGACAGTTACATCGCAGCATCCAGAAGTTGATCATCTTGTTTCCAATGTCAAGAAATTTTCAATAAAGCACCTGCTAGAATTTCAATTTTCAGGGAATTGGCTCAAAAGTTAGCATTATCTCCTCAGCCTATTTTAACATAATGGGGTTCATGGTTGGAGGCTGCATGTTACTATGCTAAATATTTCAATGATGTAAAAGAGTAGTAGACAGTTTAGATCCAGAAGATGCAGCTTCTATAAAGATATATAGCTCAAGAATGCTTCAATTCAGTTGATATAGAAAATAAATTGCAGTGCATATGTAGCTGCTTTTCAGTGCTATCAGAAATCATAAAGGAACTGCAGGCAGGAATAATTCATTACAACACTCATTGTCCCTAGTGAATCAAGTATTACAAGCACTGTCCTTTGAAATGCACAGCGTTGCAAAAATTGCTTATGATAAGTTGCATGCAGTTCTTGGTAAAAATAGAGGCTATGAAACAATTTATAAAATTGCAAAACAGCTGGCCATGAAAACGTGTGAAGTATAAGAAGAACTCACTAGAGAAGAGATTTGGAATTTCTCTCATGCACCGGTGACATCTTGTGATGAAGAGAGACCTCTTTCACTCTACAAAACCTTCCTCAGTAACAAACAAAGAAGCTTCACTGCAGAGAACCTCATGATGACATTGCTGTCTATTGCAACAGCAGTATTGGACAATAGGGCGAGTCCCTAAAATAACATGTTCTTTCATATGTGCTATTAATTTGTGGAGTCAGTATTTTTAACACTACGTCACTTACATTTTCATTACGAGGGACTAGTTTTGGAGGGCTTCCATTTTCAACCTCATGGGTCCAGCTGTCGTCGTTGGTTGCAATTGCCTGTGTTCTCAAGTGACAAAAGGATGAACTTCTTAACTAAGTTTCGACTAGCGGGATTTCAAAGTTTATTAGGTGATCTTTGTGTTTCCGTATGAGGATGTGTTCTTAGGTTGTGAGTTCATTGTGGCCTGACATGGTTTCTAGCAATTTTGGATTTGGATCTAGGTTATTGTTTTCTTTCCAGAAGTAAAATGCTAGTGCTGATTTATCTTCATGTTTTAGTTTTAGATTTCTTAAGTGCACCTTGTATCTGATTTTTAAACTTCTTTTGGTTTGTCCTATGGAGAACTTTTCACAATTTGTACATTCAATTTGATATATTGATCTATTTTCTGGTGGAATTTAATCTTTGATTTTTGAATTTAGTAACTTGAATTTTCTAAATGCTCGGGGGTGATAAGTGAATTTTTTGTATGTGTCATTGTATTTTCCTACTGTTAGGGTAGTTATTTCTTTTATGTTTTTTTTTTCTTTGCTATGTTGATGACATATTTGCAATAGAGCCAAGCAGACATTTAGATGATGCCATAAAATTACTAAACCTGCAAGAAAAAACAGTAAAATTCACAATGGAAAAAGAAAAAGAAAACAAAACAAAAAAACAAAAACAAATGGAGAACTCCCATTTTTAGACCTAAAAATCATCAGAACTTTGGAATCTACAGAGAACCAATTCTTTTCAGAAAATTACATTAAAAATGAAAGTTACAACCCATTACCACACAAACCTGCAGTAATAAACAGCCTCACACATAGATTAGTAAATGTACCAATGAACACAATCGAATTCAACAAAGAATTAAAAACCATAATTCAAACAGTGGAACAAAATGGATACAGCAAGAACCTTGTATTCAAGAAACTTGACAAAGCAAAGCAGAAAAAAACCATAAGAGAAATAACTACCCTAACAGGAAAAGACAATAACAACACGTTCAAAAAATTTACTTACCACCCCCAGGCATTTAGAAAATTCAAAATAATCTTCAAGGAACGAAACATCACCCTGGCTCCAATAAACAGATTTTCTGTCTTAAAGTTACTAAATTAAAAAATCAAAGATGAAATTCCACCAGAGAATAGATCAGGAATATATCAAATTAAATGTACTTATTGTGAAAAGTACTACATAGGCCAAACCAAAAGAAGTTTAAAAATCAGATCCAAAGAGCACTTTAGAAATGTAAAACTAAAACAAAAAGATAAATCAGCAGTAGCATTTCACTTCTGGAAAGAAAATCATAGCCTAGATCCAAATCCAAAATTGCTAAAAACCATGTCAGGCTGCAATGAACTCACAACCTAAGAAAACATCCTCATATGGAAACACAAATATCACCCAATAAACTTTGAAATTCTGCTAGTCGACAACTTAGTTAAGAAGTTCATCCTATGGCCTCCAAAGAGAACAGGGGCGCACCCAATCAACAATGACAGCTGTACCCGTGAGGTTGAAAATTGAAGCATAGGCTTCCGAAACTAATCCCTTGCAATGAAAATGTAAGTGACATAGTGTTAAAAATACCAACTCAACAAATTAATACTATATATAATTTGACCGTCACTGTTACTAAATTCCTCCAAACAGCAATCAAATATTCTTTCATTCCTTCTTAAGATTTAAACAGTGCAATACAAATAAGTAATAATAATAAAATGTAATAACAGTTATTAATTAAATGATAATTAATAACTTAAAGAATTAAATAGTTTAGAGTACAGTAGATTTAGAGTAAGCTCATGATAGGGTGATAAGGGTGATAAGAGAAGCACTTTGGTACAAATTATAAGCTAAACGATTGAGCAATAAGTGATAGAATTGTTAAGAGAATACATAGAATACATTTTGTTTAAGATGTGGAAGGAATGAAGTGACAAAGGAAATTGAGCTGAAAGGTGGTTTAGACAGTGGTGTAAACTCAGCCCAGTTTGTTTAATTTATTCATCGATGATACTGGAAGAGGTAAAGTTAACAAACTGCCACATGCCAGTGATTAGTAACATAGAAATTCCAGATGTACTATTTGCAGAGGGGATCAATAACAATAAGGGGCCTAAATTGGCCATTAATTTAATAGAACAATTCTCTAATAAATGGGGGCTGAAAATTAACCAGAGGAAAACAACAATTATGCTGTCCAAGAAAGGATCAAAATTAAGTGAGGAAGAAAAATGGTTTGGGAAAGGTGGAGACATTGAAATTTTTAGGGAATTCTCATACTTAGGGGTGGAGTTATCTAGAACAGGAAAATAAGGACAGGCAGGTAAGAAGTGCCATAGCAAAGGAAAGATTGGCTATGAGTGCCATAAGATGATGTCTGTATATGGCACCAACAATGAATGTGGAGTGGGTTGAGAGAATATATTGTGCCTTGGTAGAGTCTAGATTGATATATGGAGTAGAAATTTGGGGGATTGGGAAGGGGTGGGAAGAATTGGATTTAGTGATATCATTTTGCAAGCTAATTTTGGAAGTTCCACAGTGTACAGTTAATGCAGAAGCGATGGCAGAATTAGGAAGAGTTAGTGTTAAAGGATAAATAATGGAGAGGGTGCTCATTATATTCAGCAATTGTCAGAATCAGATATGTTGAAAGTATGTTTAAGGTTTCAGAAAAATAGCATAAAAAGTAAAATTGCTGGGGTATGATTAAGGAACAGTTGATCAAGAATGGGCTAGGAGATTTGTGGTACACAATGGACAATCCAAATAGGGGGTTTTGGAAAGTGAGGGAAAGATTGGAGGATATGAATAGACAGAATCTATGGGCACAAATGAAGGAAAAAATTGTTGCAATAGTATAACGAGGTGAAGGAAAATGCAGGAAAGGAGGGATATCTTAAAGTGTGCAGTAGAAATGAGAGATCAGGGCTGGCATGGTTCTGACTGGGGGTATGGAAATTGAGGGTATGAGAAGAGGTATGAGGCAGGGGCAATGTCCAATTTGTGGGGAGGATGAGAATGAGCTGCACATGTTTAAATGCAAAGGGACGAATGAATGGAGAGTGGAATTGATTCAATGGAAGTGGTTGAAGAAAGATAAAGAGCTAGGGGAATTCTTATGGAAAGTTAGGATTAAACGATAAGGTAAGAACAACATATAAGAACAACAGATAAGGTACAATAAAGAGAGCTTATGGTAAACTAATAGTGTGATAGAGGTATTGTAGTGATGAAATATGTATGCTAAATGGATGTTGGTGGCATATTTGGATAAGGCCTGGGCTATAAGAGGTTACCTACCACCAGTGCATTGTATGGAATTTCATCTTCATCTTCTCCTTATTTTAATTCTTATCATCATTATTGTTATTATCATTATCATTGTCGTCATCATCATTATTTTATACTTTGTGGTCTCCATTTACACAAAAGAGCAAGTTTGTTAGGTCTACTATATGTTGATGTAGCTCCTATTGGCACTGGTTGGCTGTCTGTACTATCATACACAGAGAGCTAATAATAGGTATATAAATAACATTCAACAGAACTAGTATGCTTATCAGCAACTGTTAATAAGACAAGCAATATGTAAACAGCATATCTAAAGCTGTATCTGTTCCCAAAATAAAAGCAAAAAATGCTGTCAAGCCATACACCAGATCATTCAGGGGGCGGAAAGTACATTCTGCAAGGAAAAGCTAAACCAGATGACTGCTGACTACAAAAAAAGCAGGTGTTGACCACTATATTGGTTATAAGCAGTAAGAGTATACAACTTTCATTAGCTGTAAGGGCATGGACTGCAGGCAATATCCTGGTCATCAGCACTGAAGAGTTATAGCTTGGGACAGCATTTGTATGGTGCCATCAGATTAAGCGGCCATGCTCTTATCAGCACTTGGAAATTGGGCAATGCCACTTGCCTGCTGAGATTGCAGGTCACACATGGTGTGATCTGACTCACATTACCTATATGATAAATGAAGGCAATAGAGCGTTCTTTGGTGGCTTTCAGTTAAGTGTTAGTGCAATCGTGGTCTAGTACACTTCGGAACAAAGAATTTTCATTTGTTGCAAGTTTATAAAACAAGGAATCTCCATCTGTGTTGTTGAGCAACTTAGAAATGCTTTACTGATATTGATCCTCCTAACAGAAAAGCAGCTCATAAAATTGCAAGGAAATTTAAAAATATGGATCAGTGTTAGACCAGGAAAAAAAAAGACAAAAAATTAAAAACATCACATTTTAACACAGGAAAAAATTGATGATATCGGTGCATGGTTAGAACATTCACCAAAAAAGTCTCTATCACAGTTAGCACAGCAAGCAGCCGTGAGCTATGGATGAGCACAAAAAGTGACAAAACTACTCAAATTATTGCCCTATAAAACAACAGAAGTGCAAGCCTTGAGGGAGAGGGACCCACAGAAAATAATACATTTTGCACCTGGTTTCTGGAGTCCAGAAACAAAGCAACATGAATCCAAAATTTGGGTTCCGTCACAAAGCATGGTTTCACTTGAATGGACAAGTTAACTCTCAAAATAATCATTACTGGGAAACTTAAAATTCAAAACTCATACATCAAAGTCCACTACATGTTCCTAATGTCAGTGTTTGGTCGGATGTGAATGCGACGACTTGAATAATTGATACGAAACCTTAATTTTGGAACAGTTTTTCCCCCAAATTGACAGAGGAGTGCATGCAGGATGTATTTCAAAAAGATGGGGCTACAGCCCAGACAGCTCGCTCTTCTTTGGATGCAATTGCTGACATCTTTGGTGATAGAGTGAACAGTGTAGTAATTTGGCCTGCTTGATCCCCATACCTTGCAAGTTTTACTTGCGAGGCAGTTTGAAACACAAAGTACACAAATTTAATGCTGATCATTACAAGAACTACAAAATAGTATATGGGAAAAAACAACCAACATTATCACACGAAGATTACAAAATGTTTTTAATAATCTGTTAAGATGCAGCAATGCCCTTCTTGTTCATAAGGAGATCATTTCCAACACCATCTTTGAAAAGGTAAGCAATGTTAGGGACATTCAACATTATAATTTGTGAAATAATGGTCATTCTAGTTGACCTCATCTGTTCATCCTATTCATTTTGCATACGGAAAGTGTTGGGAGAGAAGCAGTGTGCGACCGAAACTCAGGTGCTGTTGAAAGCATGGCTGCTTAATTTCATAATTCTGTATTAGCTTTACCTTACTTCCATCAGGGCCATACTACTGATTATATCTACAATTTGTATACAAGCACATTAAACAGAGAACAGTTAGTTATGTTAGTAGGTGGAGTACTGACCCCCACCTGCTGCAGCTTGTAATGGTTAATGATGTCCTGATCAGCTGGACAACTCTGTGTGAAGGCATCCAGTTGATACATATGATACATGTAACGCCACAAATGGTTCAGCTCCACAGGAATTTCAAAATCCAAGAAGTATTTACCTGCCAAACACACAAAAAGAAAATCATACGACTTTATTACAAACATTCTAAATAAAAGTTTACAGAAAGACAAGAATAATGATTCTGAACTTTCATAGCACAAACAGGAATAAGTTTATAGATAGGAACTGAGGAGATGGTTAAAAGTGAATGATGAGAGGGAGCTTGATACTTGGTGTGTGAAGTATGGGCAATTCTCATT